>JARKHS020014947.1:0-171523 GCA_030143305.2 Amblyomma americanum | reverse complement strand
CGTTTAAATTATTTTTCACCTACGGGTAACCAAAGCTCGTTTTCCTTCCTTTCGGATGGATTCATTTATATTTACTCTTGATTTAAGGTCATCATCAATCGAATGGAATGACAGGTGTTTAATAAGCTGTAAAGCAAGTTATCTCAACTGTCTTCTTTTATAAGGGTTAACTGATCTATAACGGTGTTAGGAGATAAATAGCGAACGGACTGAATTATCACGCTTTCTTCTAAGAGGTCGGCAATATTGCTGCAGTTAGTTGAGCGTCCGGCAATAGACCGAAATTTTTTCATTGCAACCTAAATGAATTCATTTAAGCATTTTGTCACTACGAATACAACGCCCCGCAATAGGTACAGCAAATACATACACTCCCCGATACCTCCTGTTGCCTTATGTACTCTCAGCGTCTATGTAAACACGGGACGATCTCATTTGAAAGGGTTTAAATTTAAAACCGCTGATTTTCACAGCAAAGGCCGCCCTTCGGCAGTGCTAATGGAATCTGCCTGTATTTCCTCTGCAGCGGCTAATATTTTTGTGTTTTTGTGGTCGTGTTCCATTTAAGGCTTATGATGCCGGCGCACACACCGGCGCCGGATTAATTCCTGTGTAAAATGTCCTGTGCAGACTTCGCATGACGTGCACACAGAAATGATCCGGTGGAAGTCTTCCGTTTGATGTGAGTACCCGCAACTTGTTCGTTACAGACCTGCTCTCTGAAAGAGGCCGAGGCAGTCTGCGTGTTTATAGCTCTAACGGGGATCATGAAAAATGCGTGAGGGAGAGAACTCCTTTTTCTGCCTTTAAATGTGGAAAAAAAAAGTTTAAAACTTTGTCCAGAAAATTGTGAAACTATTTTTTCGAGCACCTTAGCAGTGGAGTTGACATGTCGACTGACCTCTATCGTAATTATCAGTCCAGCAGTGTCCACTGCTGCACCATGGTCTCTCCCTCGGCTGCCCAATTAACAATTTCCTGCGCCAAGTGAGGCCACCCTATCTAGCAGACTTTCTGTCCCATTTGCCGACCTGACATTCTGCCACTGCCTGCGACGTTTGGCTTTTCTTACGATTCATTATATTTCGCCTCAAGTTCACGGCATGTTTTGTGAAGGTCATCCGCAATGATAGCGTCCTCTCAGCGTGCCTGTACAGCACCATGCTGGGCTCCGTGGATCTCACACATGTCCACGTACCTGTATAGCATTAAAATGATTAGCAATAGAGCCTTGGATGGCTATACCAATTTGGGAAAATCTGTCTTACCAATGCTTTCTGTCGGCGTACACGCCAGAAGACATCGTGAATTTTATTTGGTGTTTTGAAATCTTGTACCGTTTTGGATTTGATGATATCGACGGGCACACCAACATGCCGCCAGGGGAATGATCGGGACCCCTAGAAGCTGGCAGGAACATTTGATCCCCTAGTGGTAATATTCCAGTCCTAAATTTCGACGCTGCAGATTTGCGCAGGTTGTCCAGTCTGCGCATGCTGCAATGTTTTGGTGCTGGAGCCGTAACCGTACAAAATACGCCGACTGACGGCATCGTGCGCCCAGTGTGCAGACACAACTAATGAAAACTCAGGGAGGCTATCTGCAGAAAAATCATGTGAGGTGGAATGTGAGAGAAGTTACTAAAATATTCGGTTGTTTCAAAGAGCAAATAAGCGAAGCAAAGCGCACAAACTAAAAGAAACCAAGTGGCAGATAATTGTGCCGTTATCTTTTGTTTGTTGTACCGCCTGTTAGTGAAGAGAAACAGCTACCTATAGCTGAGTGAACGCTCTAACGCGCTGTGTCCGCAATCGGAGGATCCAGCATCAGCGCGTTCTCCCACCTGAGTGCGTCCTTCAGCGACGAGCGGGTGATAGCCTTGCGCATGGTCGCCCTCCCGTGCTCGATCGCCTCCGCCGGAAGCGCGCCCTTAGCAGTGCGTTAAGTTCCAGTGCCCTATCTTACCGGTGTCGCCGCTGCCTTCGGCGTGAAGGAAAAATTAGGAATGCTCGACAGGGTCGTGACGTCACAACCACATCACCTCGCGCGGCTAATTCGAACACCAACCGCGATCAAACTCTTGCTTGCCGTATATAGTGTATGCTGCTACGTCACCGCGCGGAACCGGCATAGTGAAAAAGACACGAATTAGTTCCGGGCCGATTAGCAGCCGCGGCCGGTAGCGGCTGCCGATTAGCGCCGGCGGCTCGAAGAGTGGCAGCGGCCTGATAAAGCCTGGTAAAGGCGAGGCTTAAGCATCCTCCAAGGTTTCTCCGCCGGCTCGAGGGCTCCGACGCCGGGTACCTGGAAGCGGCAGCGCGGAACCTGCTGCACAATCTGAACATTAGCCTGAACCACGTGAAGCACCTCATCGCGTGTCGTCGCGCTTCTTCGGCCTGGTTCAGTTCTGCGAGCTGTGCCACTTGTTTCTCGTTTCCCGTGGGCGGCATACGGCCGACATGCTTCAACATCAATACCAGGACCTGCTGACCCTCTTCTTCAGCGAGACGTGCTGACGCAGCTAGACATCTGGCTTATACCAGTTTCAAACACCATCGTCAGGCTGCGCTTCTGGCACGGTCTCTCGTTCACCCGGAACTGCTCCGTGAACTCGGCAAGCTTGCTCCTCCTCTGTCTGAAGAGAAACTCTCTAATGACAAAAGAGAGTATTGAGCCGGCGTTGGCATGTTACTCTGCATGCGGAAGGGAATTTCGGAGATAAAGACAGAAAGATAGTGGTGCGGAAATGGTAAAATGTGTCCATTAAATGCGTACTAAGGCGCACCGGCGGGTTATGATATAACATGTGAAATGAAGTGCATAGTCCCACGAATGGGATAACAAAGTTCACTGCGTAAAGAATGCATGAGGGTAACAGTGAAGGTGAAATTAGAGCTTGTCAAGATGTCGAATTTGATTTAATAAATATGCAAACAATGAACTCACTGCATGTCTCTGTTGCCTAAAGCAGACGAAGGCACCTAAACCTCGTCCATTGTTAGAGGCACTGGGGAGAGCTTCTCCATGTAATGTTCATAGTACGCACGCTGGTCAGCATACGTAGGGCACACAAGCAGGATATGTTCCAGAGTTTCGATAGAGCCGCAGTTGTCACAATGTGGACTGTTCATTTGACCGAAACGCTGTCGCAGGCCGTTTGTAAATGCAGCATTCAGGTGAAGTCGGTGATAGTGTTTCCAGATGGCGAGGAATTCTGGGTGGTATTGATCTGAGAAGGGGATTGACTGAGTAAATAAATCGGTAGCGACGTTCCAGAGCTCCAGAGCCGATACGTTTTTTTTTTCATAAGCAAATCTTTTAGGCATTTGTTACGCATCAGATTTCGTGAAGAAAGTCGGAATGTATCTCCGGTGTTGGAAGCCTTTACGGGCTGCTTCATCTGCTTTTGGATCGGCCAGAATACCACAGTGTGCTGGTATTCATTGAAATGTTATGCAGTGCCTTGCGGCACTAGCCAAATGATGCAGATACCCGATGCCAAAGGAGATGGGCTGTTGCTTGATTTTCTTCAGGAGGTTGGATAGGATCTATAGAGGTGATTTGCAGTCGGTTAAGATAACCCATCGGCCGGGGGTTCGGCGCAGGATTAGGAAACAGCTTCTTTAATGCCGTGAAGCTCAGCTGTCGTAGAGGAAGTCTTCCGCTGCAGCCGGTAAGAAAGGACACGGCTTGTTGAGGGCACATAAAGGCCACAGGAAGAAGCTTCTTGAGTAGTTGAATCGTCGGTGAAGGTGTGGGTATGTTGAGTATATTCCTCGGTTAAGTAGGCGAGAGTAGCTTGCAGAAGTGCTGCCTGCGGCATGCGGCCAGCAAGGGTGCGTACCTTGTTGGCGGCTTACAAGGTTTCAAAACAGGCACAATTTTCGCCAGCTTCCATTCCGTGGGACCTCACCAGTCAGGCAGGAAGAATTGTAATATCCTAGGAGTCGAAGACGGGAGCTGCGGAGTAGCTTTGCGAAAGCGCAATAGGCCACTTGATCGTGACCCGAAGACGTGCGCCTGTTTGATTCCGTGATAGCTGTGGATAGCTCTTCAATTGTGAAAGGCAGGTCCAACGCTGGCACGGCCGCCTGTGGGATGCCTGATTGACCATCTGCGGAGAGTGTCGAAGGCCCTGACCCGGCTGACAGTAGTCTGCAGTATTCTTCTGATACTTCTTTTAAGTGTTCTCGTTTATGCAGAGAGAGTGCACCGAAGGGATGAAGCTGTTGGAGTGGAGTGCGCATACCTCTAACGATCCGCCCAATTTTGATTACTGGTTGGCGCACATACAGCGTAGAAAAAAAGTCACGCCACCTTTGCCGACTGAGCTTATCTAGGTAGCGCCGAATGTAACGTGTGAATCGCCCGGCACGAAGGTGTCCAAGGTTTTTTGTGCGCAAAGCTTTCTTTTCAGCCCGCCTGCGAAGAGCCTTTGAAATGCCTCACCATTTGAAGGTTGCCTATCATTTTTAGCAGTAATTCGTGTACTTTCTCTCAGGCAATGAGTCATTGTCGATTCTATAATTCCTAATTTCCGGTGACGGCAGTAATTCCTCTATTTTCAGCGTCCTTATGCATCCCAGTCTGTAGATTTTGAGGAATTTCTTTGGCGCTGTCTTCGCTCGGACAGCTGATATGGGAGCTCGGTAGAGGTCACTTCCACGTTTTTTCAAATTGGTGCACCAGCCAATGTTCTGGGCAATTGAACTTGATATAAAGGTCACATAGATGCTGCTGGCAGTCGTAAGGCCTCGGCGGCAGGTTATGCTGCCATCATTTATCGGCTCAATTGAATGTTTTTAGAGAAGTTCTGCCAGCATGACACCTCGGGCACATTTATGTGAACTGCCCCAAATTTCATTGTGAGCATCGCAGTCTCCACAAATAATATGGAGAGGGCGTCCTTGATATCAAGTTTTTAAGCTTCGGAGTGTCGAATGGCTTGCCTGGCTCAAGGCGTACTCCAATAAGAGCGTGCTCTTGCCTTCCAATTACTGTTACGGCACACACGTATTCGTTGTCACTGTGAGGCAGGACATCAACAAAAGAGGCCGGGATATCCTTGCGAAAACCTGTAACCAATCTGCTGACGTAATCTGGTCGTTGTGAATGGTGAAAATATTATCTGTGCAGTCTAAGATTTTCCTCGACGTGCGATTCAGAGATGATTACGAAAGAGAAGTGGTACGCTCGCACGAGCTGCCGGAAATCGGAGTTTTTCGAGCGTAAATCGCGAGCGTTCCACTGGGATATGGTGCATATGCGAAAAATGTTGCTGGTGAAGCTGTCGCTGTTAAAGCCATGATTATTGGTGTCTGGTATTACGCCTCTGCGGGGAGCAGGAGGCCGACATCAATGACTCCATCGAAAGGACTTCTACTTCTGGGAGACCTCGTGACAAGGGGTTGGCGCGGACAAGAGCCTTGATGGTTGCAAACAGCATCGGAATCAGTAGGCACGCGATGTCTTGTTCCGAGCATCCGTTTTGTTGCCTTTCGGTGATCGTCCTGTCGCGTTAAGTAGCCTTAGGCTAACAGAGAGAGAGACTTTGTCGGGTCTTGTGCGGAGTGTTGCGGCAACTTTGATGGAGAAGCACCAACGGACTTCTCACGCCTCTTTATTGCCGCGGCGGCGTATGTGTTATCAGCCGTTTTTTTTTTTGGGGGGGGGGGGTTGCGTTAACTGATTTTGGAAGGAATACGACGTATTCGTGAAAACCACGTCGGTGTTAGGTGGCGGATCATGGCACTTGGGGGGGTTTTCCTTGCGCGGGAAAGCGTAGCGTCTTTCTTTTTAAAACATCCCCCGTATGAAGCATTGTGTGGGGTCACCGAAGTTTGCGCATTTAGGTTGCGCTCTCGAGGTTCATACTTTGTGCGAATGGTGTCCACCACACACTTTGCGACGCAAGGGGCCGGTATAGTGTCTCAGTATGTGGCCATGCCTCTGCCATTTGTAACATTGCGTTGCTGCTCCGACGTATTCAATTACAGGATAACGACAGAACCGAAGGGCAACTCGTTTGGGAAGTGGTGTAACTTTATCGAATTCTAAAATAACAGAAGGACGACGTACCTCTTTGACCTTGCCACTGTCCTCGGGAGTGTAAGTGGTTAGCCTCGCTGCTGAGAGGACGCCTTGGTCACGTAGTACTGCTGCAGATCTTTATTTGAGTAGGTGGCAGGAAACGTGCAGAGCCTGCTGAGCGCCGCCACAACGATGTTGCCCAGTAAACCCACCTGCTGAAGACTTTCCCTGAACGCCTCGATCATCGTGCAGAAGGACCACCACGTCCACGCTTTGCTAACAGTGCAGAACAATGAGTGGTACTACACCTCGATTTCAAAGACCCTTAGCGAGGAAGTCAGCAATGACTTGAACCCCTTATTGTTACCCTACCTGCCAAACGTCGTGTCGACAGCAGCTCTCGAATACTTGCGGACAACGCGGAGGTGATTACACAGGTGCTGAGCTACTCTGGTAGGCAACAAGACCACGGCAACAAAACTGCGGAGCTTAGAGAGGCTCTCTAGAAGGGCGTGTTGGAAGAAGCAGCGCTGGTGAGCGTCACCACCGAGGCACATAGAAGCGACGACTTTTTCTTCGAGAGTCGAGTTGTATACGAAGCGGCCTCCCATTCGCTCAGGCTATCTGAGGCTGTACAGCGAGAGGCGATCCTGTGTCCGGAGGATGTGCCGCTCGATTTTTCCCTGGTCACCTTGAGATTGGCCATGGCTCGGAAGCTGCTCCGATCTGCGGCGCAGAGTAGCATGCCAGCTTTGTGGACGAGTGATGAGCAGCGGAGGTTGTTGTTGTTAGTGGCTATTTATTAATGAAAATAACAATGGAAGAAAAATATGCTGCTAGCCGCGGTATCTGCCATCAAACACT
Source organism: Amblyomma americanum (assembly GCA_030143305.2). Taxonomy (NCBI): domain Eukaryota; kingdom Metazoa; phylum Arthropoda; class Arachnida; order Ixodida; family Ixodidae; genus Amblyomma; species Amblyomma americanum. Next base: position 164,629 of record JARKHS020014947.1, on the reverse strand, counting down.
GAAGCACCTGAGTTGTGGATATCGGGAATAAAAAGGACAGATAGATGGATAGAGAGAAGAGAGCGACAGTCAGAAAAACTAGGGGTACGGTGGCAAAATACACTATTTACAAACACAGATATGGAAATAATCCAGGTCAGGTGCGATGTTTGTACATAGGTGCGTTCATCGTTTTCGGTCTAGTTCGGAGTGAGGAGTGAATGGTCTTCGCGTCCAATAACGTAAGGCGTTTGAATGAAGTTAGTGTCTGAGCGTGGAAGCTGCCTGAACTCCGGTGGTTTTAATAGGCTCGAAAAGCAACAAAGAAACATATATAGTAAGTGTCTTGCTGGTGAAATGTTCCGGTGTGAATCTGCAGATTATCAGATCGTGTTCTTGCTTAAAAGGGTGCATTCATATGAAAAGAAAATTCGTGAGCAACCTGGAAGTAGCGCGCAATGTGTTTTATTGTAGCTGCTTTGAAGAGATGTAGGTGAGCTAGTTATAGGCTCTGGAGGCGTGAAAAAAAAATGTAGCTCAGCGTAGCAGGTTCTGTGGATCTATGGTTAACAGCTTCACAAAATTTCTGCGATCACATGGGCTGAACCGCAGCAAAATTGGCTTCAGCGAACATCAAAGCATTCTTAACACAGCATACATTAGAAATTCACCTCGCTAGCTCCAGACTTCGCTCATTCAGCTGGCAAGAGAGGAATATAGTTTTTCTTCTTGTATTAGCAGCATAGAAAATCTTCCTGTGTACATATTTTCAGCAGCACTTATAAACCATTCATTACATCGAATATTTTTGGTTTTGAAATATTTCTGTAAAGTAAGTCTTATAAATTGCTCGCTCTGTTTATATCAAGGAAGATGAATTTTGTCCGTTCTGAAGAGAATAAAGCGCTCTACTTAGACCATAGGCGTAAGCTACGCAAATTTCTACCCTTTGGATGCCAGCTAGGGTAGAAATCAGTAATGCTTTATGAGATTGTTCGCATCAAAGTGCAAATAAACTTAATATAGAGAAAAAGCGAACATCAGGGTGTCAACGTTCCCGTAGAGTAAAACCTCCGTCATGCAATAAATGAGGCTTTGAAAACGCAAAGCCGTACAATAGGCATTCCAAAGGGGTGCTTCACTATTATATTTTTGCAAAAGATGTGTTATGGCCAAACACCTATGCATAAATATATATTCTTGTAATAACATGTTATCTTTGTGGAATATAAATTTCAGCGGATCGCTGAAAGGAGAAGTCCTTCCGCCTGGCCACACGTAGCATCAGCGCCAGTGGTGTCTTGTCAACAACACACGGCTATAGATGGTAGAACAAAGTTTTGCTCTACCGTGCAACTTAATAAACACCGTGTAACTCAAGTAACAATGCCAAAAACGTTGACTACTAAGGTAAAGGGCACATTGAAGCAGTTTTCTAGAAGAGGCACGTGCGGTATAAGAGATGATAGGTCTTTCACACATGCAACAAAACGCACGTCTGGACATGGGACAGTTAAATTGGCTTGCTGAATCGAGATAAAACGTACTAGAGGAATTTCAGTAATTCATGTGATTAATAAAGGAATACACGGCGCAAATATTCATGGAGGACGCCCGACGCAAATGGGGAACGTTGACGTGCAGCGAATTAGGCTTCACGCACAGAAGCTGCACAGAAGTAGAGGCACCTAAGCAGCGGCGGAAGGCATCACTTAAAAAAAGGGGCATTTGTGGGAGGGGTTCATGCGCGATCCTTTTGGGCAATAGAAGGCCGACGCGAAGGGCGGGAAGTTGCGCATGGCCTTGTTGCAGTCGGCGCCGTGGAGTACGCCGACTCGGCCATCGCGATGGTCACACATGCCGCGGCAGATAGAGATGAAGAACGCCTGCTCCTCGGTGAAATTTTGGACGGTTCTCAGCGACCGGCCACGGCCAAGCGCAGAGAGCAAAGATGCATGTGCAAGCTCGAGTGCCGGCACTTCCGGGAAAGTGTCTTGGAAACCGGCGGCTTTCGAGTCTGGACGGACCAAGCACTGCCGCCTCCCGGTGACAGCCTCCACCCACATGGCCGACTCCCGCGTGTCTGCCACCACCTTGCCGCTGGGTTCAATCTGCGAGAAAGTCATGCGGCGCTTCAGGCTCAGACCACTCTCGTTCCGATTACTGCTGTGCATGTCTGCGCACCAACATTCCCTCTTTCGAGCAAGACCTGCGATTGATGTGATCAATTTACAAATGTTCGGCACAGTTTGCTTCGCCCCATTGACGATAGATGCTCTAACATACGTATTTCATTCGTTTCAAAAGATTACATGCTCAGGATCCTATTACCCTCTAAACACTATTAAAAAGTGTGTAAGTTGTCCTCCAGCGCACAGCCTTTCATAAATCGGACAGCTTACTCCCTTCTTACTCCTTTCTGTTCATGAGTGTAGAGACCCCAATATGAGTGCGCCTTCTTGAAGGCTACTGCAAATCATGCTTATCTGCAAGACACAACTGAAGGGTGCACATCCAGAAAAGTGGCCAGTTTTCGGCCCAGCAATGTTTCTAATTCATCTGGTGGTCGAGTTTAAGGTTTAAGTATAAAAACCATTCCCGCAAAGAGGCAGCAATTTATAGAAAGCCTTATTCATTGTAGCTGCACTCTGATATCTGCAAGACCCTGCGCGGGAGATCGCAGTTACCCGTTCCCGTTCTTCGACCAAGGCAGTGCGGATGGCCTCCCTGGCTGATTGCGAGGCTTCTAGAGACGCCACCATAGGCCGTTCCTCTTCCATCTGAACAGCACGCCGTTGGTATTGGAAGAGAAGTCCTAATGAATGAAAGATGACGAAGACGACGGACTGAAACAGTAGCCCGAGAGAGAACCAGTTTGAGCACGCAGCTAGTGAGCCGGCGGGATATGAATTGTTCGAATTGTCCGCACGGTGTATCGCGAAGGCTTAAAAGTCGAACGCATCTATCACAACTTCTCAGAAATGTGCAGTGATGTGGAAGCTACGGTGGCGAGCCGTAGGCTTTCACAAGTGTACTCTTTTCACGAGCTCACGAGCTCACAAGCTAGCGCGGCAGGACTGCAATGCGTCGCCTCGTGCTCGTCCCTGCGGGTCACTTGTGGATGGAGATATAGATACGCCTTGGAAGCGGGGTGAAGCTTTTTGCGTCAAAACAGGCAGCGATATGAATTTGGTGCCGCAACACCAGCCATATATGCGCGACTGCTGGGGGCCGAGATGCGGCGAGTTGTGTTGTATTCGGGCAAGAAGTAAGAGACTGGCTAGGACCGAAGCTAGGACCAATGCCCTCGTCGCCGATAAATAGTTGTTGGTGACTTCTCTGCGGAGGAAAAGCGCTTCAAAAGCTAGCTTACCCAGTCCTCCAAATTCATGCGTCAGTTATACCCCCCCACCGCACAAGTCCCTCAGCATGGACAAGCAAGCCCGCCGATTACAAACACACGTACACTCTGCCTTCTTTTCTCAATCTTATATCACCCCCTTTTCCTCATTTCATCCTGTACACTCTGTCTCGAACGTCTCGATACTCCACTCCAGATCCCTTATCGTTGTCTGCCAGAGCACCTTAAGACTTAGGAGGACTGGGAGACCCTGCTGCGCTCCGAAGACTTAGTCGTGCAGACCATCGCTACCGACCGGGCTGCCAGCGTTATGGACCACAGGAACATAAACGCTCGATTGCTGTGTTACCCTGTGGGTGCCCGGGATCCTGCGTGCTCTTAACTCCTCAGTGTTTTAATATTTTTTGATGATAATGATCGGCGTCCCCATTGAGCCTGTCTGTTCACAAAAATCGGTTTTGAGGAAATAAAAAGCGCAGTAACCGTCACCTTTCAGTGGGCACCTAAAAAAATAAAATTGTGGCTTTCTAATAAATGCAGCAACTGTCTGACTTCTCGTCGTACACCTAAACCGCACCGTAAGGAAAATGAGTAAGGTAGGAGTGAAAGAAGAAAGAGAAAGGGGTGCCGTTGTGGAAGGCTCCGGAATAATTTCGACCACTTATATAGATCTTTACCGTGCACTCACATCACCCTGCACACGGGCGCCTCTTGCATTAACCGCGCCATGACGAAAGGCAGGAAGATAGGAGTGAAAGAAGAAAGAGAGAAAGAGGCGCCGTGGATGTGATCTTTGAAATAATTTTCACCACCTTCATCAATATTTTAAATTTTGACCAGTAAACAGCACGCCGGTGGAATGAAAGAGGGAGTGAAAGAAGAGAGATAAAAGCGCCGTATTGGAGGGTCCCGGGATCATTTTGAGTCGACATTATGTCGTCAGTCAACGCCGAGACCACCGCTAGAAAAGAGGAAATGCCCGATAGCACAAAGAGAAAACTCCCCTCCTATCACTGCCATGGAACTGCACTCTGCGACCGTGAAGCGTCGGCAGGAAGTGTTTAGAATAGTACAGGAAAAACGGTCGTAACAGGCAGAGCACAAATGGTCTCCGGTCACCGGCAAAACGAAACCAGTTGTTTCGGCGCAACAGAGCCCCGCTTGCGGTGGCCGACTTAAATGGACGTGCTCCGCATATTCTCCCGCCGGACCAGCCGTTCACAGAGCTAACGACGCATTGAGCCTCGAGTTACACCAAACGACACCAAATCGTACGTTGGGACTGCCGATATCGAGCCCACATTCGGTCATACATTTCTCGCCTATTTACTGGCATTCAAAGTTTCGAAGTGAGAGGCTGCCCAGCTAAGCTTAATCGTAGAACCAGGATCACGGAAGCGTCTGCAGCGCCGTCGGCTGGCCGTGCTTGCGCTAAGCCTATAGGCGTGGTTACGCGCCAAGATCTTGCTGACTTGCCCCCCCCCCCCTTTGTTCTAAGCTGCCCATGACTTGAAATATGACCCACGTAGCTATTGCGCGTCAGTCTACAAACACAACACTTCTAGAACCGAATGTGTTAGCATGGAACACACAAAAGAGCGCAGCTCTTGGATCGACACACTCCTTTTGTTGACAGCACTTAAAAAACACGGACAGAAGACATAGAAGACGACGTCACAGGCGCTGAGTGACGTCGTCTTCTATGTCTTCTGTCCGTGTTTTTTAAGCGCAGTCAACAAAAGAATGCATCACCACCAACTAGTCCGACAACTTGTCCTATTCGACATACTCCGTTCTCGACACGGGCTAGCTAACCCATCCGCACACACCGCCGTGTCTCCACGCAGCTCCCCAAATCCAAAGCAAGCTGCGTACGAAGGAATCCTGGCACACGCTTCCACAAGAACCCTTCAAGGTGGTGTCAAAGCCAGGCGACGGATTCAACATCGCCGAGTAGTCAGTGTACCACATCTCTCAAGGCATCTAGACCACAACGCCCACCCAAGTCCCAGTGGAGGAGCCGCAGCAGCACTCTCTCTCTCTCTCTGCGAGTACGGCCAGAGGAAAATGTACCGGTTTTGAGTACATCGCAAGAAGGTTGAACCAACTATCAACAGGCATCAACAGCCTCACAAACGGTGCAAAACTACACGAGGTATCTGGCTATTTCGCCATTCCTGATCTATCCTGCAAAGTAGTCATAGCGGCTATTGCCCCTAATACACAGCCTCAGGAGCATTCTCTCAGCCCGGTGGCACCATTGTGTACGTCCGTTAGATGGACTGTATACACACAGCACCGTCATCGCCTTTGCTGGTCTCCGGGCGCCCCGCTTCACATATTACTACAACGAGGAATACATGGGCTGGCCTCATTGCCCAGGTACCTAGGTATGCACAATCTACCTGACGCAAAGCCATAGAGCCAGTGTGTGTCCCAACCCAGAAGACAGCCGATGCGTAATCCGCGACCAACAAGCACCCTCCAAGAATCGCGTTTGAAAACCCGGTGCTTGTTCTGTCAAAGGGATCATCCGGCGATAGACTCCAAGTGCCCAGTCAGACAGTGCCGCCCTCAAGCGAAGCAAGCGTAAAGCAGAGCGGCTCAACATGACACCCACAAGCGTCGACCCCTGGTGCGGCTACATAACGGCACTCACAAGACACGGCCACGTGGCAGATCGAGTCAGCGCGGTGAAATAAATCGAAGTGGCATCGGCGGCATCTCTGGGACCGCCAATGACGAAGGCCGCTACACTGGTCTTGGTCTGGCTACACTGTAATTTGCAAAAGCTTTTTCCGCAGATTACTTTTATTCGTGACGTCTCAGGGATGTTTGTACAAGCTGTATGTCAAGGTAAACTAGCAATTACTCATCGGTATCCACCCAAGCGCAGCCTTATGGCTACAAAGGAAAACTGTACAGCTTCCACAGAAACTTCGTAGTTAAAGAAAAATTCATCCTGGTGCGAGGTTCGAACCCGGGAGCACCGCTTCACCGGAGCAGTAGCGCTACTAACTCAGCTAACCGGGACGGCTAGCCTATCGTAGAACGAGAGTTAATTGATCAATGACTCGAAGTGGGAACAGTGTTGGTCACATTATTAGGGGAATCCCCCAAGGAGGAGTAGATTTGCAAATGGGTATGTAAGCAGTGCGCATGCCCGTAGAATGTTTTATTTACATCAGATAACCGAACTTAGACTGTCGTTTCTTTGAAGGCTGTTTCTTGGAAAAAGATGCTTCTTGAAAAATATTGTATAAGCATCTGTGTTTTTATTCCGCCAGTGCCGTTATACATGCCCCTGCCTTTTGAAGACCGGGGCAAGGAAGTTTTAAAGCATTTAAGAAGCCTGTGTGTACCGGTTTGGATCGAAGCTTTTTCTTTAAATTACAAAGAAACACTTTCGAAGTTAGGACCCGTCTCCAGGAAAAGGACTTCACTATATCATGGGGAACTCTTTGTTTTACTAGTCGGAAGAGAGATAATACTTATCATATTAATCCTAAACGCTAGGGAGTGCTAGTTTTTCTGGGCTTTGTTCGATCCCGGCTGCGACGGCCGTATTTGCACTGAGAAGAGTATTTGCACGGCCGTGTATATATATATATATATATATATATATATATATATATATATATATATATATATATATATATATATATATATATATATATATATATATATATATATATATATATATATATATATATATATTTGCACGGCGTGAAACTCGTTAATTTCAGTATTTGCACATGTGCCGAAGAGGCACATGTGCTTTGAGCGACGCTGTAGTGAGCGCCCCGGATTAATTTACGTCGCCTGGGGATTTAACCTGCGCTGGCAAAGTCCAAAAACAATGCCAGCGCAAGTTCAATCCCGAGGCGACGTAAATTAATCCGGAGCGCTCATTACAGCGTCGCTCAAAGCACATGTGCCGCTTCGGGGCGTTTAACCCCACAGTTTACATATGGAGTCTTATTTCGGGGTTACTTTTCTGCGGATATTAAGAAAGTCTCCGTAAAAAGCTGTCATGGAATCAGGTTTCTACCAGCGGAACTGATGATGGCGTGCCCAACCTCTCTTGTAAATAATCACAAATTTTTTTCCACCACCACCACCACCACTAGATATGATAATTCTGCTGAGAACTTACAGCATTGGACGATATAGAATGCCGATAGACATGCTGGCGAGGATGCTAGGCCTTTGAGGTCATACTTTGCAGGCTCCATCCGCAGCTCTGTCGGAATGCTGAAGCTACAGCAATCCAAACATAACGGCTTTGAAAAATGAAACCTTAAAGCGAACCGCGCTGCTGTTAGCGCTGGTGGCGTTTCAAATCCTGCTGTCGGCGTAGCTTTTCTTTTTCCTGATTACCACCCGGACACCAATGCTCGAAATTTTGCGAATAAGTTCGGCTTCTTATGCGGTCTCAGGATTGCGGAGTTTCCGGACAATGTTCACCTGAATTCGCCCCAAACAAATGCTAGATAATGAAATGCTTGATGATTTGCTTAAGCATATATGGTGAACATCACAGCTTGTAGCTAAGGTTTACAACGGCCAATCGAAAACAGACGCGATTTATTCTCCCTAACTCTTACACATGCCCTTGCTTTAAATCTGAAAAAAACATTAAGTCGCACTAAGACGATACTATTGACGTAGCACTCAGGCTCTAATTCTGGCATTATTGCTCGAGACAATGTACTTCTACGCTTCCACATTGCATGCGTATCCTCTAAGGAAAACGTGACGCGCCGCCATGATTGCGCATACACTCATGGCCTTTGATACCAGTCAACGCTCACTGGCTGAGGCTTGGGTGCTGCAGTGAAACCTCGTTTATATTTACGCCGTTAATTAAGAAAACTGGATAATTTGGATGCCCGGTTCGGTTCCGACAAATGTGTGCACAAATTTATAGCGTGAAAATCTCGTTAATTGAGAGCAATCGGACCGCGCTTTGGTCAATATGGACAGGCGGCGAAGCTCGGACGTGAACAGGGCGTCGGAGGTTGGGCGATGATGATAGTGAACGAGCGATGGAAAGCTTTTGTGCTTTCTGCTGCCCTTCGTAAGTTGCCTCCTTCTCGCCGCTGCGTGCTGGCGCGGGACCTCTAATCGTCTTACCTTATGTCGTGCGGAATTGTTTTTGCTCGCGAGTTATTTGTGTGTCCGCGAGGAAGGGAGCGGGAGGGTGTTGAAGTCATGAGTGCTAGGTGTCCTCGGTGACATATCTGTACATTTGTGCTACACGATGGAATTGCGGAAATTAGTTCTTCCAAACCCAATTTGTTCCATGAATCAAGGAGCGATTACACATTTTTTTTTCACGTAATATAGGTATTTTGTTGGCGGACACCCTGTTTTGTTTTTTTTTGGGTCCCGCTTTGATCCGACACTCGGATAATTAAAAAAATCTCTGTTCACGTGAAATCTGAACTAACACGGTGATACTATATCTGTAACACTAATTACATGGGCAGTTGTATGCGACAAAGTGGCAGCGGAAGTATGAATTTCAATGCGCATCGCTTTAGAAAACAGTAATGATAGACACGTTTTGCGCTTATATTCCGCAGAAACTGGCGATTAAGCGCAGGCATTTTTCTACAATTTTTTTTTCAAACAATGTGTCGTTCTTAATGCTGGTGCCTGGCAACACAGGCAGAAGCTGTCAAAATGTGTACCCAATACATGCGTACCCACTTAGATATATGAGCACACATGTGCACCAGTTGTACGTTCATTCTTCAGTAGAGTGAACATCGTTTCATTTACAGCTTTTTCGTCTGGCCTTGCATATGAGTGCGAGGCGCCTAGGTTTTGGACCACCGAAAGACGACGCCGCTGATGTGGGTTTGCTCGGCTAAAGCTTCTAGCTCGAGTGGGCTTGGGAGAAATACTGGAGCTGCTAGGGAAAAATGTATTTTCCCTTGTCCTCAAGGTACCCGAAATTTGACCTTTGTCCTTTGTCTGCTACGGTACGCCGAAGCCGAACTTGTAGAGCCATTAACATTTGGGCTGGTGTAGAGGCTAACCGTAGAAAGCCTCAAGGTGAGTGCAACGTTTTTATCTTTCCTAGACGCAATATACACAAACAACAATACCTGATAATTACTGCATATATTACATATATTAAAGATGAAATGTTTAAAGCAAGCAAGCTGCTGCTGCCGGAATAGTTTCAACTCACCTCAAGCCGCACGCTGTCCAAGGCCTTCACTAGTTGCTGGGCGAATGCGAATCCCAAGCCGCTGTAGAGCATGACAGGAGTGCTTCGGCCGTAGTAGACAGGAGCAGACAGTGCTGCCACTGAAACACCGACCGTGTCCAGCAGGCGGTCGTAGTCAAAGAGCGGCAGCTGCGAGTTGCTGGGCAGTGACAGCATCAGGCTGTACTGATGATCGGCTGTCAGCTCTCGAAGACGACGATGGCCATCAAGCCAGAACGCAATGAACGTGTCCGCTTGAGACAAGAACGGTGCGTACATCTCATTTAGGGTTGAAAATGTCAGCAAGTCATCTGATGGCCAGAGAACTAGCTTGACTTGTTCCAGCTTCTTCAGCGCTGTCAACTTCGACACATCATTGCTCCAGCGGACTGAGCTAATCTTATCCAGGGCGGTTCGCGTAATATTGACCAGCGCAAGGGTAATTTCAGCGCGCTCCTTTTTCGAGAATCGTGCGCGTACATATAGAGATGCAAGAAGCTCGCCGTACGACGCTTCTACTTCAGAGGCGCAGAAAACAGGCCGTGCGATCTGAACTAAGCCTTCGTCAAGCATGGAGATGTTTCCCAATGGCGCGAGAGTCAGCACGAAGAACCACCCTATATGCTGCAAGAGTTCGATGCGGCTGTAGCTTCCGAACAAAGCATCCACGGCCTGAATCAGGGCGGCATCACTGACAGAGACCACTTCACCATCGGTAAAATTTGGTGTGGATTTTACGTTTTCGTTCAGCGCGGCCATCCATGATACAAGACTGATGTTCCCGGTTAACTTTACAATGTTTTGCAGCTGGAAGCGGACCGGTGTTGGTGTCTTCCGCTTTTCTACGGCCAGCAGCCTTTCGAGGACATCGCTCATCATCGCGGCCATCTTGTGGGCCTCGTCCGCACTTAGCAATGGCGCACCAGCACGCGCGAAAACGGCCTGATATTTTTCCCAGTAGCTCTCATAGGCATGCCTCGAAATCAACGCCATGTGGTGGCTGGCCCAGAAAGGCACGTACCTCCCCCTGCTCAGCAGTATTGTCCGGTCACCGAGTTCGCCGCGCTGCAGCCGGAGGCTCACCCAGAAAGGCAGCTGCCAGTTGAAGGCCAGGTCCAGGAGCACGCCGAGAGGAGAAACGTCCGTCAGTGGCACTTCTGGCCACGGTATATGACGCTCGCGCATGAAGTCTCGAAGCGAAGCCAAGGTCACAGCCGCGTGTGAGGGCTCCTGGTCCATGCAGGTGCGGAAGGCTGCGTGCGCTTTCGCAGCAGCTAAGAGACGACTGGCGCCAGCCTCCAGGAGCGGATCGAGTCCGGAAAACCACGCGGCGAGTAAATCGTGTTCCAGTGCCTTGTTGGAGACGTCGGGTGATGGCGTCCACGTAGAGCACGTGAAAGCGGAAAAGTCCTCGCAAGGATCTACGCTGTGGTTTATGCGGCCACTCAGCCAAATTGCGTGCGCCAGACAGCCGTCGCTGGTGCACAGCTGCGGCTCCGAGTTGATTCTGCGGCGCACCAGTAGCGTGGCCACAGCGGTGGCGCCAACCACAGCTGCGGTGAAGACAACCAACGCACAAACGACCTTCCACTCCTCCTCTTCCAGCGTTCGGTCCTCAGTTGGGGTTAATCCGCAGCCGTTCACCTGCTCGCCAGCCATGCACCAACCACATTTACGTCTGCAAATGCTAAGCACTCTTATACCCCGGTCACACGGGCACTTGTAAGGCCTTAGAAATTAAGGTCCTTTGCCCCAAAGGTGCGTGACGCGCATCTACACGGCAAAGCGTCGAGACCTTTGCGATAAAGGTCCGTAGCAATAAAGACGGCCGTCAGCGGCCTTAAAGTTGCTTAAAGGAGCAACCCAGACGGCAGCGCCAGCTAGCGAGCTCAAAGAATAAAAAATTGACGCAATTGTTAGTTTTGAAACCGTAAAAAAATATCTAATTTATCTTATTTAGTGGTTAATTTTGCGTTACAGTGCACTTAACCGTAGAAAAGGCTATGACTAAAGACATCCACACTGCTAAGAAAGGACTTGAACGCTTTTCAGCAGCCGCATCGACACACACGTGCTTGCGCATCTCGCTTTGCTGTTTTTTCTTCGTTTGCTCTTTGTTGTGTGCGTGTTTTTAGTTTGCTTGTGTGCACAAAGACACAAGCAACAAAGCACGCTTCTCGAACACGACGAGGAGCCGAACGGAAAAGTGCGCCTACCGTGGTCGGACCGAGAACGATGAAAAAAAAAAAAACTTTGTTTCAAAATATTCGTTTCTCACCGTCAGAACACTCGTTTATTATCGTGATAGCTACTTTTTCCAACATAAACGAAAGCACTCTTAGCTGAAGTGCTACCGTCTACTTTAATTTCATAATGTTACTAGCGCCGCTTCTCACACAGCGGTGACTTTTGGCATTCACGGAGGCCGCGTTCAAGCTCCTTTGGATTTGCCGTGTAGCAGCGTCGCTGCTCCTTTTCGGTTTTCCTCCTTTAGTGCAATAAGACAACTTTACGGCAAAGGCCGAGAAGAAGTCCCGTGTGACAGGGGTATTAGCAGGTTAAGAATACTAAGGTGCTGTACTACGTGTGCAAGGAGACTGCTGAGGGCTGCTTACCGTGCTGGGCAGCTTGAGACTAGTCTGCCAGACGGCATCCGGAGAGGGTGTCTCAGGGTGGCTGGGTCCTACTTCACGTGGCTGTTGCGTGTCCGTGTCTGCGGCAGGTGGCATAGTGGCAGGAGGCACAAACTCCAGCCTGTGCGAGACAGGACGGATTTACCACGACGGTTACGGCTTCCGCATTTGAAGTGTTCCGATACTTGCGCTACTCCAGTAAATGACTTTAAGCATAAAGATTGGGACAGTTTTCCCAGCAGCGCCCGTTGCAACAACTATAATTGGAGCAATACGTTTGCTATGAGTTTATACGCTGTCCAAAATCATATACCGTATACGTTGTGAGCGCAGATGCAGGCACAGGTGAGAGATATTTAATCGCAAGTTGCAGCAAATCCGTCGCCTATTGCCATATTTAGAGTGTTAACATGTATACATAAGGATGCTGGTAGAATCTTTGTGAAGGTGGAACGCGGCAAACCTGACATACATGCGTAAAAAACCCCACTTGGAACTGTGGAGTGACATTGTCAAAGGAACGCTTCTCGACATACTACTATCTGTTCGACACAGTTGTAGACACTTTCGGAGATTGGAGCCTTAGTATGAAATAGCTATCACACATATTGCATAATTATTCAAGAACCAAGAAAAGGATGGTTCGGCGACTCACTGTTGCACGAACATTTACCATGTACACATGCCTGTGTTCTTTAGTTCATTTTCTTGCCAAGAAAAGTAAAAGTAAAAGACATCCTAAATGAGCAGACGCCCAAACACTTCTCCGTGTATGTATCGTTTGCTCTAAACGGTGTAATTAGCTCTAGAATGCCAAGAACGCAGCTGCCAAGCGAATGAAATTCATTTCTGCCACCGGAATGATAAACACAAGCCGTCATTAATAATTTCGCCCCAATATATGACTTTTTATAATGGTTAACACGCGATAGACTGTTTCAGTGGAACGATATTTGAAATGGGTACATTCCAGGAGGCAGTTTGCTATCTGCGACGCGACAGGGGATGCATCATGTGGACTAGCAGGGAGTAGTTGACAAGAACACTGTCACAATTGGAGTGCAAGAAAACGTGGTAGAAAGAGCAGGATGTGGTTATGTGACAGAATGTAGGCATTGTGTGTAGCGGTGACCGAGCGAAAAGAGACATTGTTCGTTTTTTTCTACTTTATTGCAGCGCTGTCGCCATTCACCATTCATCTAGGTCGACTTTCCCGACAGAAATTTTAACATGGAGTGCAAGCATGGTTCCATGCGGCCACAGCGGAAGGAGACGTGGTGGTTGAGTAATCAGTGTGCATGTTGAGATTTCTCTGCAGCATTGGTTACGCGGTTATCTCAACGCCTCCAGAAAGTGCTCAAACACACCACGGCCCATTTTTCGACCTTTAAACTGATCATTCAACGGGACGTTTAGGCATGGCTGTTCACTTTCAGTGACAGCACCATAGTTAGCCGTCGTGGCTGTCACTGTTACCAGAAGTCTATGCAGCGAAAACGCTTGTTTGCTCAGAAGTGCGCTTCATGGCGTCAGTGAAGGTAGGAAAGAAACAGACACCACAAGCATACAGATGGGCAGCGCTTGTTTGATTCGCTCAAGATATGCTCGTTCCTTTCATCTCATAGAAGTAGAGGCAATGCTGACTTGAGAACTCCTGATAACTCGGTCACCTCACAGCAGCGGGTACAAAATTTTTCTGGTGAATTTGGAAAAGAACTATCACTCTTTTCAATTATTTAACAGTAATAAATCAGAGAAATTTGCTGAACTGCTCCGCTCACTAGGGTTTCCATCGCAAGATGAAAGGAACGCAGGTAGTGCCACTGGCAGTCGTGCCGCAGTACAACTGACATAACTGCCGGCACAACTGACAAGAGGTCCCGCTGACCTAGACAATAAGTGGGCGCTCCTGAGTGCCATTACGCTACGGGCCAGAGTTCATGGCTTTTGCACTCTGTTATGGTCAGCGATACGCCTGGCTGCCCGGGCCAGAAAGGCATCTGCGGGGAGGGCCCCACAAATAACCGCCAGACCGACGGAAGTCGGTAAAGTGCCGGAGGCATAGAATAAGCAGCCATTTGTAGAGTCATTTGTACTGAGAGAATGATTAGTAGAAGCCACAGCTGCATCACACTAAGAATTAACTCTAGGATAGCATCAGTTCAGTATCTCTCGGGGCGCTAACCGTAGATGCGCCAGGAAATATCGGAGGAAATAGAGGTGTCACTAGTACGCTCCATTACTTGCCAACGAAATCAGCGTTGAAAAACTTCTGAAGCCTCGTGTGAGGCTCTTCAAACAGTGCTGTCATTGCCTAATGGTGAGTCGCGTTGAAAGCACAATCTTTCTTTTAACTAGAAGAGTGCAGGCGCGATGTTAACAGCACACATGTCACTGATTTTCGAAAATAAAAAATAACAGCTCAAAAAACTAAGGAAAAAGAGAGGTGCATCTATTATATTTAATAGTCAACTCGAAACGGGGATGCCAGCAGCTCCTACCCTTTTCTCAAACGTATACATGCCACAAGAGAAATACGGTATTTCACGCTCGATGGCATATACCAAGTCCTAAACTGCAACATACTCACTTATTTAATTTTTAATACAGTGTCCTAATTTATTACAATGCTAGATCCTTTGACGTCTCGTTTTATCGTTACTATGAATATTTAGGGAGCCCAGTAGGATGCATCTAGAAAAAAAATCTGCAAAAGAAACACACTAAGCGGCAGGACGAAAGGCAGTGCTGTTAGAGGATTACCAAGACCATACAAAGAATGGCGGACAAGTAAAACAGGAGATTATTACATCTCTGGATGGTGCTGCACAGAAGATCTGAGATGTGGCACTGCGTCCTGTGGTGAGGGCGAAAACTCGACCGACCCACTCTTATCGAATGGGGACAGCAGTGACGAACTTCCGAATGGCACATCTGCGGGTAGCATCGCCTCGTCCGAGGCGACGTATGTGGGCGAAAAAGCGACCGCTTCTCCGTAGCTGCTGCCAGGCCTGAGCATGCCGTGGTTCAACCCTTGAAACAATGGCTCTGGACTGCCTTTCTGCGCCAAAAAGCCACCTTCCTGGTCTGCGATGACATCCTTTCCGCTTCCTTGAACTGTCATGCAGTGAGGGATCGGGGTTCCTGCAACGAAAACAAGGACGCGTGCAGACAATGACGGCTGTCTTCGTAAAGAAAGGAAACATTAAGCTTAGCAAATGAATAAGTTTGCATAGCACATGTTTCTAATAGGCAGGCCTAATTCCTAGCGTAAAAAAAGAAAGACCTAGAGCGATGAAAGGCGCGGGGGACGGTACACACAAACTAATTTTACTGCAGGAAATACACCCATACATAGACATAGAGCACGTCGCTGAGTACAGGAAATACTAAAAAACGCATGCGAGCGGCTCCCTCCGCTTAAAGTAATTCACTTCTATAAAAGAAACAGACATTGAGGGCGTGCTCACACATACATTTTGAAGTCCATAAGGAACGAATAAAGAATTTCGCACTCGTTCTGATTATCGGCCAGCATAGTCACACGTGTCTGCTGAAAGATGATTTTTTATCCTCACCACATCTCCAGTGAACCGCCAACTGTTCGCAAAATGCGCAAGATAGTTTGAAGGAAGCAATGAAACATCGTTTCTGTGCGTTATAAGGCGGATATGACCCAAATAAGTAATAGTTCTGTGGTACGTGTTGAAACTTATTTCGAACGTTCGAATTAGTTTTAGAAAACGCCGCGTATTGTGAAATTAGCGGAAAGGCCGTGATTAAGACGTCAAAGGCGATGAACGCGTATTTTTGCCAAGTATGGCCAGCGAGTAATTGGTTTTTTGGGGAAAGGAAATGGCGCAGTATCTGTCTCATATATCGTTGGACACCTGAAGCGCGCCGTAAGGGAAGGGATAAGGGAGGGAGTGAAAGAAGAAAGGAAGAAAGAGGTGCCGTAGTGGAGGGCTCGGGGATAATTTCGACCACCTGGGGATTTTTAACGCGCACTGACATCGCACAGCACACGGGCGCCTTAGCGTTTTGCCTCCATAAAAACGCAACCGCCGCGGTCGGGTTCGAGCCCGGGAACTTCGAATCAGTAGCCGAGGGCCCTAACCACTGAGCCACCGCGGCGGGTCCAGCGAGTAGCGCACGTGCCCGTTTTCAACTTGAGAGAGAAGACTCATAACTTCAAAGACTGGCAAGACGCGACTAGCTAGGGTTCTGAAGAATTGCGTGAACTGGGATGGAATGCGCCCGTATCAGTAAAGTTTACATTTGTTCAGGACTGCTAAAGGACCATGAGCGCGATGTCATAACTAAAAAGGACGAGTTGCCAAAGCGTATTGTCCAAAGCATAGCACTACGTGCGATGAGAGTGCGCTCGCATTACAGCAAAATGCTATAGAGTAACAACTCATTATTTTATTCAGTCACTATGCCATTAAAGGTTACCCCCAGTAGTATGAAAATATGGTGTCAGTCCATCGAAACACCAAATATACAATAATTGATGCATATCAAGCATACGCTAATAAGCAATTGACTGTATTCCGGCTCA
Source organism: Amblyomma americanum (assembly GCA_030143305.2). Taxonomy (NCBI): domain Eukaryota; kingdom Metazoa; phylum Arthropoda; class Arachnida; order Ixodida; family Ixodidae; genus Amblyomma; species Amblyomma americanum. The sequence continues at coordinate 147,875 of JARKHS020014947.1, read as the reverse complement.
ATGTGATTAAGACTCTTCGTTCTTAAACTTTAAACCAAAGAAGATCATGAGGCGCTCTATAGTCGAGGAGATGAGCAAGGCTTATAACTGCCATACTACTGTCATTATTGTACCACAGGTGTGATCGGTAGAAAACTGCCGCTTGCTCCATCGCCGTTGCTCTGATCTGGTTGTCGGCTAGTGATGTGGGAATGCGCACACAAGTTTAGATCTTACCTGAATCTAGGGTATTGTGGGATTGTATTATGGGATAGCGGTATTGTGGGATTGTAATAAGGGACAACCGAAGAGAAAGTGCTATATACGCGCATGCGCGCAAGAATCACGCCGTCCGTAGGGCTCATGTTGCTGCGACGCCGGCGCCCTTCCTTGTTAGTTAAACTTGAAACTAAGGAGGACCCATCGCGGGAAGCAGACCTAAGGGAACGAGTCCCCAGAGCATCTAGTTTCTTAATGAGTGTCAGACCACCGCTGAAGATATATAAGACAGGGACCTGGCATGACTGATACGCGGCCGCATCGTTCTAGGGTAGCAGCAGAACGGCATTCTATTTTTGCCGCTGGGAACGCCAATACATTAAAACACCATTATAGCGTCATCTGACATGCGACCTGACACCGTATGAGACAGACTGCTGTGGCAAATTTGCAAACGATGCCTGTCCGTCATTTTCTCTCCCCTCACAGAAAAAATCGTTTAAATTGGAGGGGCACTTAAGCTCCGCTTTAAATGTATGAGGCGATAGAGCAATGGATTAATTCCAATCTATTCAGAAGATTATCCTGTACTTAACATTTATACATCCCCGGGAGTCCTCATAACCCTCTTGGCGCAGTGGTGCAGAGGATAAACGATGCGCCGCTGCCCTGCGATGGGAAGTGCTCCCAGATGTGGGCCTTGTGCCCCCCAAGTTGCTCTTCCCGAGAAACCAATTGTTAATTTAACAGCCCCCTGCAATCGTGTGCAGTTTGCTCGCTATTCGGTGGGCATATCGTGGTAATGCCGCAATGTCAAGAGGCCTAGGTGGCCTACCTGCCTCCAAGGTTGCTTTCTAGGGACCATCTGGCAGAGCCATGCCATTGATTTTCCGCTCAAAACGCCGGGGCCGACAATGCTGACAGAAAGGGGTCTTTAAGATGTTGCATAGAAAAACGGCTCGGACCGTCTTGTCCTTGCTGTGTTCGTGATATCGCAACTATAATTCACTATACGCAGCACCGCTTATCGCAATTTCCTCTTCCGAGCCGTCGGATACGTGAGGCAAATTCTTTTTCGTACGCACTGTACGCTATTTATATCTAAAGGGTCGTTCACTTCCTGCTTAAATGTGGCCTGTGCCATTGGAGTACCGGAGGACAATACGCGGGGGCTCCGCAGAGCACCTTTCTCGGTGAGAGCCATAGGCGGGTACCGGCTATGTCGTCTCCTACAGCGCGCAGGGTACAGCTGCTACAGGTGAAGGCACGGGCAGGAGCGTGGTGTAGCAGACGATATATAGGTGGAGCATCCCCCTACGATTCTCACTGCGCCTCCGCAATAGTTTCCCATTCACTCGCCAGAGGCGCCACGAGGAGCACCGGCAGCACGGAACCGTGTTCAAGCCGGAAGTGGACGATCCTGTACGTCTTCTGCGCGTACGAAGCAGCTGCTCACCATCATATGACCAGACAGCAGACCAATCAGGAGGGGATACAGGGGTGTGGGATGTACCGAAAGGTGAGGGCGACCAAGCGCACTGATCGGTGGAGGACAGCTCACGACCGGCTACCTCGTTGACGGGACGGGGCGAGGACGCCAGCGGTAGAGGTGACGGCCCGGATGTCGTGTCATTGAAACGGGTAACTGTAACGTGAAAAGACCAGACTGATATCGAAAAAGTTTCCCCTATAGACACGTGGCAGCCAGGGTGACATGCGTGTCAGTTTAGACCACGACAACGAAAGATGTTCCCAATGTTTAGCAGGCCTTTATCGCAGGATGTAATCTGCCATGGGCCTCAATTTTCTGCCTCGTTCCTTTAACGCTTAGCTCTATTATATGAACATTGGGTTCTTATTGATGTTGCTCTAATTGATGTATTACCGCAGTACGATGAGAAAGAGGCTATATTAATTACAACCATGCAGCTTTATAAGTTACAGAAGGGGATAAAAAAGCTGTTGATGTCGTAGCCAGAGGTCGTTTTCTTATAAAAGGTGCCATGATTTCAGCGCCTTTTTCTTCAGGAATCTGCACAGCCACTGTATATGGCTGCCCACTTGGAAATTGAAATTGGTTTTATTTGCCGGAAGGAATACATATCAATCCCGACGATGGCCTTGCCCCCTCACACTATTTACATCCTGCAGCAGGAGAATCACGTTTCCTGGAATTCGAACAGTGGGCGGCTACCATAGGGCCTAAATCGTTTCACGCTTTTCATACAGCGCAAGAAATACGAGAAATACAGAGTACAATCAGCATTACAACACAAGTACACTTTGGAGGTTTTGCGCAGGAATAAGGGTACAGATGCATCATTGCACACTTGACAAAATCTAAGCTAAAAACTGAAGACGTTACGCACTCATCCGGAAGAACGCCAGTGATCACAGACTCCTTAAGATAGTATGAGCTGAGGAGAACATTAATTTAAGTTCCCACTTTTTCTGCAAAAAAAGCGTCTAATACCTGAGCGAACGTCATGAAAGCCAGGGGAATCAGAACTATCGAACCACTGTTGCAACGCTATTTTGCAATGTCTCTCACCTTCAGGCGCAACTTGTCTGTGTGCGGTGGTTCGCGTGGACCGTCGCTTTCTGTGACGGCGCTTGGCACCGCTCTTCTTGCTGCGACTGATGCTTGTGGTACGCCTGCTGGCTTCGCCACCTTGCATCTCGCCTTGCGAAGTCTCCCGGGGTGCAGCTATGGACACTTTGTGGGGACGATGGCTCGAAGATTTCTCCGACGGAGGATCCATGACTTCGGCCAACCAGTTCTTCTTCTGTCTCTTCTTCGGCGGCACGTTCTTCACGTTCCGTCGCGTGCAGATACCCGGATGCGGGATCTAAGAACGACTGCCTCATAACTGCTCCCACAGAGTGACCAGGAAATAGCCATCGGTCTATGGGAGTTCTCGTTGACCGAAGTCTATCGTGGACCCGCCATACCTCATGCATAAAAAAAAAGACTGACATCGATTGCTCACGTTCTCGCCTTTCTTGGGGAGAGCCATGGGGAGCGTCTGTGCGGCCGATGGTGCAGCTGTGCAAAACATTATGCATGAGATTCCTTCGTTACAGTCTCCCTGTACTTGGAAGCATTAGAAAAGCGAAGAAACGAAGCCCAGAAAGCATTGAAGCTGAAACTCTCAGGACCTGCCTCGGTTTGCCGAAATGTGGCTCTACGGCCGTAACCGTACTGATCGCCCAAAATAATCCAGTGACTACCTACCTAACAGTTGACGCACTGAGGGCACATTTTCGACAGATCTCCCGGGTTCCCTCTCACCTCCTTGCCAGTATTCTTACGTGCTGCCAGGGGCAGCGCACATCGTGGATGCACATCGCGCCATTCTGCCGTCCCAGTTTACACTCGCTTGTAGGCCATCCTCCCTATTATGGAGCCTGTACAAACCCCTGTGCTTCTTTCAATACCTGGCATCTGGAGATGATTGGATTATCGCCGATAGAACGGAAACAAGGCACATTTGAATATGTCCACAAGCACCCTGCAAACCGGCTGCACGTCTACACAGACTACTTACTAAACCCCATCAGTTCTTTGGGCTCTGTGGTGATACCCACTAGGACTACAGAAATCAGATTAAGGACAGCTCACCAGACTTCATCGACGGGTGCAGAACGAACCGAACAAGTTGCGAAAATATAACTACATTAGTCTGCCATCAATAAACGGCACGACATTATTTATCAATGGCTACCAGGACACAGCGGCACAGAAGGCAATCATCGCGTGGGCGAGTTTGCGGGCATTGCTCACCACGACGGCGTTTGTGTGTCGATCCTCATTTCGGGAGCAGACGCAGCGGGAAGTCTTAGCGCATGCGCAGGAGATCACGCTTGCCGTATGGAATTCCGGCCCATTTTCGAATTCTAGTTTAAAATCCCTGGGCCCTGATCTGAAGCTCCGGCTTCCATGCGACGTACCACGACGTGAAGCATTCCTGCTATGTCGCTTGTGGCTTGGTGAAGCTTTCAAAAACCATTACTCTTTTATATGGCTAATAGCCCTGTATGTAACATCTGCGGGTGTGGCGAGACTATAGCCGACATCCTTTGTGACTGCCCTGCATACAGTGACGAAAGGCAGTCTCTGCCGTCCCCACTTATGCCCACTCGCGGAAATAAAGGTACTCGGCTACTGGCCGCGGCGATCGTCGGCGGAGAATGCCTCCCAGGTACTGCTCCGCTTCATGAGATCTGGCTTTCACGATAGGCTGTAAATTTACCGAATGATTGCTGACTTTGTATACTGACTTCATTTTCCTGCCTGCTGCTTTTCCGCCTTCATCTTTATTTTTATTTTTTATTTATTTATTTATTTATTCAATACTGCCAGCCTCCATTTGGTGGCCAAGGCAGGAGCGGTACAAGGATACATCGTACATCGCGACAAAACAAAGCAAGTAAAAATGCCGATAAAGAAGCAAAAGCTAACACACAGGGTTTTATAGAAAGACAAAGAGCAAAGTTAAATGCACTCGGTTACCTAAAATACAAAAGAAAGCAAACAAAAGAGCATGAACGAATACACTGCGCTTAAAATGACGATATGACAGCAGATAAAAAAGACTTCTGGTCTGTCAAACGCACCACGTCACACGGAAGCCCGTTCCATTCCAATATCGTTCTTGGAAAAAAAGAAAACTGAAACGCTTTCGTTCGGCACCGTGGCACCATGATTGTCAAATTGTGTTTATTGCGCGTTGGTCGTGAAGTGTTGTATGCCATGTAGGTCTCAAAATGAATGTTTGTTAAGTTATTAACAATCCCATGCAACATTTTTAGTCGGTGCAACTTGCGACGAGATTGAAGTGTCTGCAGTTCAGACTCCCTCAATAGATTAGTAACCGAAACGTGCCTTCCATATGCGTTGTAGATAAATCTAAGCGCCTTCCTTTGAACGCCTTCAATGCGCTGTACATCTACTTGGGTGTGCGGATCCCAAACCACATCTGCGTATTCCAGTAATGGCCGTACGAGTGCAGTGTAAGCTGCTAATTTAGTTTTAGATGTGCAGTGCTTTAGACGATTTCTTAACAGCCAAAGCCTGTTGGACGCCTTTGAGACTATATGCCCGATGTGCGAACTCCAACTCAAGTTGCTGTTGAATACAACCCCCAAGTATTTGTATTCGTTTACGGGGGAGACAGCTGCACCGTTTATTGTGTATGTGTAATTAAGAGCGCACTTTTTACGCGTAAATGTCATTTTTGAGCACTTAGACGTGTTTAGTGACATTTGCCAGACTAGGCACCACCTTGAGACCTTTGAAAGGTAGTCATTCAGCACATATTGATCCTCCGCATTTTGAATAGGCAGATATACAACGCAGTCGTCAGTGAAAAAACGGCACCGTACAGGGGAGTCGAAGTTTAAGTCGTTTAAGTAAATAAGGAACAATAGTGGACCGAGAACAGAGCCCTGGGGTACTCCTGAGAGAACTGGAGCTGGCAAAGAATTGGAACCTGAGATCTGGACGTACTGGTGCCGTTCAGAGAGGTAGGAATCTAGCAATTGAACAAGACGCTGATTTTGTAATAGATGTTTGAGCTTTATTATTAGATTACGGTGCGAAACGCGATCAAAGGCCTTTGCGAAGTCGAGAAATATTGCATCTACTTGCCCACCCTTATCAATGCATGCCAAAAGTTCATTGGTTGTGTGAATTAGTTGTGTTACGGTGGACAGGCCACGCCGAAACCCATGCTGGCTACTAGAAAAGAAGTTACTACTTTCTAGAAAAGAAATCAAGTGCTTGAAAATGAAATGCTCCATAACCTTACCCGAGGTACAAAGGAGTGAAACTGGCCTGTAGTTGTTTAGATAAAGTTTGTCACCCGATTTGTGGATAGGGACGACCTTTGCAGTCTTCCAGTCAGCCGGAACTTCTGAATTTAGAAGACTTTCATTGTAAATGATGACAAGATATTTCGCGCACCATTCTGCGTAGCGGGAGAGAAACGCATTTGGAATGCCATCGGGCCCAGGAGACTTCTTTTTGTCTAAACTGAGTAGAGCTGAAAAAACTCCTTCGGCAGATATTTGCAGGTCTGGTAAGATAAGGCACGTGGATTGGAATTCAGGCTCCTGCCTACTGTCAGTAGAAAACACTGAAGAAAAGCAATTATTGAAAGCTGATGCAATGTCGTAAGGATCCTTACTTTCTCTGTTATTCAAACGAATTTTACTAACTGTATCCTTCTTCGTTGTTAAGTGTATCCAAAATTTGTGTGGGTCTGTGGTGAGAAAGTTATGCATTTTAACGTTAAAAAAAGTGTACTTAGACTGTTTAATTTTCATGCGCAACTCTGTGCGTAGTGACTGTAGGGAAATGTGCCCTGTTTTAAATCGCTTGGATCCTAGACGCTTGATACGTCGCTTGAGCTGGAGCAGTTCGCGAGTAATCCAGGGACTACTGCGATTCATTTTTCTAAGTTTAGTCGGCACGTATCTTGTGATACATTTGTGTACAATAAACTTGAAGTGCACCCATAGGTCGTTAACTTTCATGAGACCAGCCGCGTGTTTCTCAACGAATTCATCGTAGTCTTGTTCCAATAAATCTAAGATACTTTCGTCTAGGGCATTGTTGAAGTCAAGAAATGGTTTTCTTAACTCAGGGACAGGCGGTCGCATCATGTTACTTTTGAAGAGTACAGCTTTGTGATCAGAAATGCCTGGTATGATTTCAACGGAGAAGCCAAGTTTTTCAATAGTATCGGTAACAAACACAAGGTCTAGAAGGGTGCTTGAACCTGATGCAGTACGTGTCGGCCCCTGCTCGACCTGCTTTAAATTAATTGCAAAGGCGATATCAAGCAAAAGATCAGAATGTTGACATGAAGCTACAGTACGCAGAAGTTCCCAGTTGATTTTTGGTAAATTAAAGTCACCACACATCATTACATAAGCATATTTTTTACCATGTTCTAACAAAAATTCGTGCAGTCGTTCTAGAACCGAGACGTCTGCATCCGGGGGTCTATACACAGAACCAATAAAAATGTTCAAATTGTTAAACCGAAGCAATATCCAAACCATTTCGATGCCTGTATTATGAGGAATAACTGTGTAATCTAGTCCCTTTTTTATAGCTATGGCTACGCCCCCTCCCCGTCTGCTACGGTCGTGCCGTACTATCTCATGAGTGTTGGGTATTACTTCTGAATCAGGAATAGCTTCGTTCAACCAAGTCTCGGTTATGATTGTGATGTCAGCGTCGTGTGTGATAAGAAGACCTTCTAAGTCATCGCATTTATTCCATATGCTTCTGGCATTAATGTTCAACAAAGAAAAAGTACCCCCTCATCCCTTTCCCCCAGTGGAGGGTAGCAAGCTAGTTTACTCTTCCGGTTAACCCCCCTGCCTTTCCTTCTCCTCCGTCACCTGAATACATCTTATGTTCAATGAATAATGTAGTACCAGCACGCAGAACTTCCCAAAATCTCTACGCCTGCCAGATCAAGGCACTGAACACTGATTAGACCTAGCTTTCATGCAGTTTTGCTAAATTCAGGAGTCAAATGGCGCTAGAAGATAGGCACGAAAATTGGGCAGCCAAACACACACACACACACACACACACACACACACACACACACACACACACACACACACACACACACACACACACACACACACACACACACACACACACACACACACACACACACACACACACACACACACACACACACACACACACACACACACACACACACACACACACACACACACACACACACACACACACACACACACACACACACACACACACACACACACACACACACACACACACACACACACACACACACACACACACACACACACACACACACACACACACACACACACACACACACACACACACACACACACACACACACACACACACACACACACACACACACACACACACACACACACACACACACACACACACACACACACACACACACACACACACACACACACACACACACACACACACACACACACACACACACACACACACACACACACACACACACACACACACACACACACACACACACACACACACACACACACACACACACACACACACACACACACACACACACACACACACGCACGCACGCACGCACGCACGCACGAACGCACACACACGCACGCACGCACGCACGCACACACGCACACACACACACGCACACGCACACGCACACACACACGCACACGCACACACACACGCACACACACACGCACACACACACACACACTGATTATGTGTGCAGGGGTAGAAAGCGGCTTGGTGTAGAGAGTTATAGATATGAGCGGAATGAACATGTGAGCTTAGACGTTTATATATAAATCGAGGTTGGGCTAATCATCGGAATGGAGCACGCTCCTTGAGCTTGGCGCATGATAGCCTTAGGTGCTTTTTGCGTCACTAAAGGCAACGCAATACAAAGCACAACGGCCTCCATTATCAGTGGAGCTTATTACGCATTACGAGGAGTCGAACCAGGCACCTAACAGGGCACCTAATCGAACTCTCAGGATAGCTGTCAACCATGCCGTGTAACTACATTGCTGGTGTGGAGGTGCACTGTATTCGCATGCACGCTGTGGTGCGTACGAATTGCTACTGAGGTTATTGAGCTGCTGAGTGGAGGCAAATGCGGCGGGATCGGTGCATAGCTGTAATCATTGGGCATGTTACCATTAAGCAGAGCAGGAGGAGAAAAAGTTAATTTGAGTTCAGTGAAAAAGTGAAAAAGGAGCGCCTGCACCGCTAAGGCCCGTTCATCTGCCAAGCCGGCCAAGTGAAACCAACCTCTCTAGGAGGAAGAGGTAAGGCGTACGGATTATAAGAGAGGTAAGGCCAGCCTTTCATAAGTATGAAATGTGTTTTGTATCTGCTTGACAGTGATCAGTATAACGCCAACCGGAGTTGTAGAGCTTTAGAGAGGTGCGGAGAATATAAGTGCCTTTTCGGATGATGTGCCAGAACTAGTACGTGCCGCTGAGCGCCATTGCGCTGGCGGCCACTGAGTATGGGGACGAGACAGAGCCGCATCCCGCTGCCGTCCGTGCTCGCGCCGAGCGCGTGGTGACGTTCACTGAGCGAATCAGTTTTTTCTCTTGGCAGCATCGCAGTCATGTGGGACCTGTGTTTGCCGCGCTTTCTTTGCGCTCGCCTTGCACTTTTCTGAGTAATATAATTTATATTGTAGATCTGAGTGAGTTTTGTCCGTGTTAATTACAACATAATGTAACCGTCATGCCCGCTACATCCAGAAAGCTATCACGTCATACGCTTAAGGCGGAGCTTAGGTGTCCCCCGAATTTTCGGCATTCGGATATGTATATGCATGACTGAGAAAATCAGCGTGCATGCTCGCAACAATCTGAACACCTGTGTATCGTTCCTCACGCTTATGGTGTCGTATGAAAAGCACAAAACAGTGGGAAGGGCTCTGCTCACGCTTGGATAACGATAAAACCAGGCCTCTTCTTGATTATGTGGTGCTCAAAACGGTATCAAGGCCCCTTAAAATGCGTAATATCCCTAAAACTACTCTCTTATTAATGCCTTGCTTGACGTAGCAGGTATACGGCACACTCCGGCAAGCTCCTTAGAGCCTTGCTTAGAGATGGCTCCGAGTGAAGAGATATGCGTCCCATACGTGCGCAGCTTAGCGCCTTAGTTATCTGCAGAGGCGCAGAGCAAAAACGCTGCATGGCTTCGCAATCATTGAAAAGATCAATGCTTTGCTCTGCATGGGCCACATTACGGAACTACAAAGAACACCCACAATAGCCATGTTTGCAGACGACAGTAGTTTATTCTTTACAGGTAGAACACTGCATGACATTGAACAATCGGCCAATCTGTATTTAAATGATTTATTCAGATGGTCGCAACAAAACAAACTTCAGTTGAATGCAGTAAAAAAGAAGTACATGATGTCTAAGCCAATCAATAAGCATAAAAAATGATCAATTTGCAGTACAGAGGACCAAACTTAGAACAAGTAAGTGTGCAAAAGTTCCTTTGGGTATGGTTTAGTGAAGAGTTGTCTTGGACCCCTCATGTCAATCATCTGCTCTCGGAACTCGCGAAGTCTGTTGGATGTATTAGGAAAATAGCCTCTCTTGTACCTCTTTGGCTAAAGCAATCACTATATTACTCCCCGTTCTACTCTAAACGTTTGTATTGCATTTTGATCAGGGGAACGACGACAAAAGGGAAATATGATAGGCTACAACTGCTGCAGAAATGTGTCCTCCGGGTTTTTGTGAACCACACGGGCCCTATTAGATTGTTGTCGACGCAACCACTTTTCCCAGATTTGATTTTTTACCAGCAAATAAAGACTATTTATGGATACTGGCACAGCGAATACATAAAAAGAAACTCCACAGTATTTACAGAGCTGTCTGGGCGCAATATGATATCCGTAACCCAAAACGCAGAAATAAAAAGTAAGAAGAAATTATGGAAAACGAGATCTGGGTTATCAGGTAATAGACATGTTAAATAACTGTGCTTCTATTTTAGATTTCTGCCTACCCAGAAAAACGTTCAAAAGTGAGCAGCGGGCAATTTTGTTTTCCGTTGAGATTTTTAAGTAACAACGATAAATGTAAATTTCCTTTTCATTTGTCGACTTCTTTTTACGTGTCTTTGTGACATGGGCGAATCTTCAATGTGATTAAAAGAATTGTCCATAGTGTTTAAGTACAGCCATGTTGTATAGGATGCATGCGTGTACTATTTGTAACGCAGCTTCTCTTTTTTTGTACCAGCTCTCTGCTGTACTACTGCAGGCTGCTCCTTTTGTTACGGGGGAAGAGACCTCGTCAGGCAACCATGTTTTTGGTCTCTGCCATCCGCAGGATGATGTGATTTTCCTGCAAATAAAACTGACTGACTGACTTTTTGACTAGAAGGCGAACACCTGGGATTGGGAGCCCGGCTCCAACGCTCGCTTTCTCTTTCGTTTCTGCTTGACACACTCGGAGGCTGAAGGCGCTCAGGTTCTCAGGAACAGAGCTTACCTGGGGAAACGCGGGCTATTTCAGCCGGTGGCTAAAATAGCGCGTGATTTCATCCAAAATAACAGAGCGACGACGTACCTCTTTGACCTTCCCAGAGTCCTCACGAGTGCATGTAAGTGGTTAGCCAAATTGCCGAGAGGACGCCTTAGTCACGTAGATACTCCTGCAGATACTTTGAATTTTTCAATTTTTTGAATTTTGCCATAACTGTCCGTGTAGAAGTATGGCCGTGAAAAACCTGCTCAGCGCCGCGACAGCGGTGTTGCCCGGCAAACCCACCTGCCGTAGACTCTCTCTGAACTCCTCGAACATCATGCTGAAGGACCACCACGTCCTCGCTTTGCTGACAGTGCAGAGCAATGAGTGGTGCTACATCTCAATTTTTAAGCCCCTTAGGAAGGAAATCAGCGACCAGCAGTGGCTTGAACCCCTTAATGCTGCCATACCTGCCAAACGTCGTGTTGACAGCAGCTCTCGGATACTGGTGGGCAACGCGGTCGTGATTACGCAGGTGCTGAACTAATTTCGTAGGCAGGAGTACCGCGGCGTGACGTACATATATGGTCCAGGTGATGATGGAGGTATTGCGCTTCCATTACTTACGCCGTCAAAGTATTCAGGCTCCAGAGGGCTCGGCGAAGAGAAGCTTGAGTGCCACTTGGAGCGCACGGAATGAATCCAGTGACCGATTGGCGTCGGAATTTTTGGGGCTGACGGGAACGCGGCAACAGTAATTTTCAGTCGCTTGCTTACCTCTCTTGCTGGATTCTGAGAGTTCCAACTGGGTAGGTTAGGCTGTCGAGCGATACACCAAGTTTGAACTTGAGAGCGCGAACCTCGAGATTTTCTGTGCGATTAAGTCGAACACGAGCGCAGAAAAATTGGGCAACGTGTCAAAATCATAGCATCTACTACTCTTAGCCTCTTTCCAGGGCTGTTAATGGTGCTTAGAGAGGCTCGCCAGAAGGGAGTGTAGGAAGGGCCACCACTGGTGAGGATCACCACCGTGGCACACAGAAGCGACGACTTTTTTTTTTTGAGAGTCGAGTTGTATACGAAGCGGCATCCCATTCGCTCAGGATATCCGGGCCTGTACAGCGACAGCTGATCCTGTATCCGGAGGATGGGCCGCTCGGGTTTTCCCTGGTCACCTTTGGAATGGTCATGGCTCGGTAACTGCACCGATCTCCGGTGCGAAGTAGAATGACAGCTTTCTGTATGAGCGGTGAGCTTGGGAGGTGCGTTCTTCGTCTTCGGTCTTGTTCTGAGTGAGGAGTGAATTGGTTTCACTCCCTATAACGTAAGGTGTTTGAATGCGTCTCAGCGCGGAAGGTGCCTGATCTCCGGTAGTTTTGACAGGGTCGAGAAGCAACTAACAAACGTACTAAGTGGATTTCCTGTTGCGTTGGGGGAAAACAGTGAAGGTTCCGGTGTAAATATGGAGACTGTCATATCGTGTTTTTGCTGACAAAGGTGCATTCATACGAATAGAAAATTCGTTAGCAACTTCGAAGTTTCGCGCAATGCGTTTTATTGTAAGTGATTTGAAGACGGTGCCAAATCCTTCGACATAGTCAGGCACACAACGATCCTAAGAAACTTGCAGAATCTAAATGTAGGAAGAAGTACGTACGGATACATAAGAAGTTTGCTAACGAAGCGCTCCGCAAATATCGTATTTGGACAAAAGAATCTCGAAGGATTCAGCCTAGGCAACAAAGCAACAACGCAAGGCTCAGTGCTATCACCGACGCGATTCAACATCGCGATGTTAGAGTTTCCTCAGCGTCTGGAGGAAATAGAAAATTTCAAGCTCAGCATTTACGCAAACGACATCATCTTTGGATAACGAAGGGAGCGACGGGCACATTGAAGACTCGCTGCAAGGGTCTGCGAACGAGATAGAAGACTGTCACAGAGATAAGGGCTTAAAATGCTCCCCAGAAAAGTCGGAGCTGTTTATACATCAGGCACCAGAGGCCATCAAGAAGGACCACGGCCCCCCTGCATAAACTTGCGAATAGGGGGAAGATAGTAAAGCAAACAGACACGATCTGCATCCCGGGCTTGGCTGCAGGACAGCAGAAATAACCACGAAAGGGTCCTCAGGCTGGAGAGGAGCGCGCGCAGCAGACAGGAAGAATGATTCGGCGAAATCCGAGCAGAAAATTGGGCATAAGAGACGCAAACCTCCTCATGCTTATCCACGCCTTTGTCATAAGCAGGGTCACGCACTCCGCCCCGTGCCTGCCCCTCATCAAATGCGAGAAAGAGAAGCTATACAGCATCATTAAAAAAGTACTGAAGTTGCGCTCGGTCTGCTGGTCTGTACGTCCACGGACAGGCTGCTAAAGCTGGGAACCTCCAACACATTGGAATATCTGATAGAAGCTACGAAGACAGCGCATGATGGACGGCCAATAAGGACGAATAGTGGTAGGCACATGTTAAACAAAACCGGCGTCAAATGCGAAAACTCAGCATATCCAACGGAGGACATTTCGTTCCGCATTAGGAATGAAATCAAGATTCACCCGCTCCCGGAGAACATGCACCCTGTGCATCACGAGGATATGAGGAAAGCAGGATTTAAGCTCTTCGGTCAAGATTCGAAGGAAGGAAATGCGTACTATACGTTGACGCGGCATAACGAAAAAGAGGAAGGGACAAAGTATTGGTGGAATCCGATGAGAAGAAGAAAATACACGTCTACTGCACGGTCAGGAATAGTTCCGTAGTGGCGGCAGAAGTGGCCACTGCAAAAGCAACCACCTTGAAACACGCCAATGTCATAGCAACTCTAGAGCGCAGTTAACAAATACAACTGCGGTCGCGTCTCTAAGGAGGCAGCAAAAATCCTGGAGAAAAACCAAGTCCAGGGCTTAATTCTTGTTATCTGAGCCCCCGCGCATCATGCTCCGGGAGGAAATGAAGGGGCAAGCGAACTGGCTCGAGGTCTCACTTTCCGGACAACTCGGACAAACAGGATGCACAACATAATTCAGGATACACACACATAGGATACACATAGGATATACATAGGGTACACAGACATAATTCAGCACTACATACTGAACCAGACGCTATACCTACAGAAGCTGATCGCAAGCTAAGCAAACATGAGGAAGCAGTTAGGATGCAGTTACAGACGGGCACATACCCGAATCCGTACATATTGCGCAAATAGTACCCGGGGCATTACGACGGTAGATACAAACTTTGCAATGGACAGGCAAATATGATCCACGTATATGATATGGACATTCACAAACTCGGAAAACAACTCAAGGACCATTAGAAATGAAGAAACATGGAAGGCTCTCATTCTCAGCTCGGACCCAGGTAAGCGTAAAGAAGTCATCAATCAAGCCTCGGCAGCTGCCAGGTCCCTGGGGATCCTGGTCGACTCCTAGCCTTGGAGGTTGAAACCTCCTCGAATTTGATTGAAGAAATAGCTTTTTTTCCTCTCTCGCTTTCTACCGGTGCGTGCGGCTGCTCTCATGCAGATCGAAGTTCGAGGTTCCTCTGCCTGCATGCAGACCAGCAGCCGGGACCGACCAGCTTCCAGTAGGCGACGACCGTGCCAGCGCGAGATTCCTGCCTGCTGGCCCTCACGAACGTGTCCGAGTTCTCGGCGGCGTTCGAATGTGCCCACATCGTGAGACGGCATCCGCGTGTGCGGTCGAGTGACTGCTGAAAGCTCGCTTTGCGGTTGCCGTCGCTATCAGTAGAACTGCGGTCGACGCGTGGCGTTATTGAAGAAGCATATGATCTCTTGTTGCCTGGTCTATGCCGGAGGGGCTAGTGTATCGTAGATTAGCTCATTCTGTTTAGGATCGTTGAACATTTGAAGGTGATGCGTATTTGTGCTCGTGCTCTCAGAAATATCCGCTTTACTTTAGGACGTTGCTGTGCAGTTAAATATGTTACATTCAGGAACCTTCTTTGTTGAGTTACAGACGTTTTAGGTGTTTGTATATTTTTGCGCAGATTTAAGTTCATAGCTGGTGTCTTGTGCTCGCATGAAAAACGTCTGTTAACGCTGCATGCTTTGCATGGATTGGTAACTGCGGGTCCGTGCTTCGCGTAGAAGTAAGCTTTAATGTGTATTTTATTTGCAGGAAACAAGCAACGCCTTCCGCATTCTACTTCAGCGCGGAGGTATTGCATACAGAGAGTAATACGCATTGCGATGCTTGCGAATCGGAGAGGCGTCACTTAATAGACTTTCAGGGCGAGTCACCCATCCTCCTTTTGCTATATGTTCTTAGCGTTAGGTTCGCCAGTAATACGAAACAATAGCAGTCAGTTGAAGGCTGGTGCTCCAGGAAATGAAACTAACGTGTGATGATATTGCGCGTCGAGCGCGGCCTTGTCGCAAACAGGGGCTAATCGCGCCACTATAGAGAATATTATTGCATGTAGCACATGTTGCTTTATGCTCCGCTGGAATTGCCTGTGGCATGGTTTTATGAAATCGTGCAAATGGGTGCTCTAGAAATTGTTATTTTCTGCTTACGTAATTGGTGAACAAAGATATCCTCGGTTCCTGGTTTTACATTGCGGAGGCAGCAGTGTCTTTCTGGATGAAAAGCGCCAGGTGTGCATAGCAGGCAACCCATTATACTGGCGTCACTTCGAAGTACCTAATAGAAATTAGCTCATGTTGAGAAAAAGCCACATTATTGCTTTTTCGCAGGTGTCTGTTAAACATTGTACTCTGATAGCTTCGCGGCTTTCATTAACACAGTGTTCAGTTCCTCGCACATGCGCAAACGGAGAAGAGACGCTTTAATGCATAGTTTTTATTTCTTTTATTGTGCTTTCACCATGCAAGGAAATTCCATGGTGCAGTCACTATGTGATGGCCATACAATGCAAGCCTAGAGCGCGGTGGCGAATGGGCGACCAAAACACATACTCTTGTCGCCGGGCTTTTATTCTATGTCGCGTCTTTTTAAGTTGTAGAGCGTTGATGCCTTGCTGGTCTTAATCCGTAACCGGGCATAGCGTAGGGCTTCTTGTACGTTCTGTAGGTAAGTCGTGGCGTCGAAGTTGTCTTCGTCGATGACATTGGCAGGTAGTCGATGAGGCACACTAGGGCGGTGTCCGAACATTGCTGCTGTGCGAAAGTACTGCTCCTGATAGGCGGAAGGAAGGTGGCCTCACCTGCGTCTTTCGAAGATGCGTCGGCAAAACCTCGTTACATGCAGTCGGCTTCGGAGTGCTTGTGTCCAGACTTGCACGCTGCGATGACGACAGACTACGAGTCTTAAGCTCCTGTGAGCAAGGTGGTTCGAGTGTTCTTTGAATTTAGGAAGCCAGCCTTACGCGTGATGGTCGCTGGAAACCATAAATGGCCTTCTCTATAGAGAGGGGCAGAGTTTTGATGTGGCTGTGATGATAGCGAAAGAATCATTTAGTGCGGCAGCACTTTTAGTGAGCATTCCGTGCATTTACCCGATGTGTGTTTGTCTGAAGCTTGCTTTGTTGCAGGATGCTCACCTGCCCACCGGGTTGCGGGTAATCTGCCTAAGTGTGTATATTACACATCTTACAACCTGCCCACCGGATTGTGAGCAAGCCGCCCACTGTGGCAGGTGGCAGCTCAACCTATGACTGGCCGCGCGAGGTTGCTCCAGAAGAGAAACCTGAGTCTCACAAACCGCACCGATGGCAGTATCTGCCATCGCATGGCAGTGGTCCATTGCTCAACCACTGCATCAATGCGCCAGGAGCAACATGAGGAATAGCAGGGGTCTGTAAATAGAATGTAGAGAACGACCAATTCCGCATATATGGGCAATAATTTATTATCGCTATCCGAACATTCCATCCGTAAATAATGGACCAGAACACCGGAACCGAAGTGAAAACCGAATTGCTGGCGCACCTAATTGGCATTTGGCCTAACTATAGTTAGGCCAAATACGCAAATTGACCGTGAATTCTTTTTCGTTATTGAGTAGCTAACTTCTGCGTTTGGCAGCGAGAGACACACGTAGGCGATGACTTTTGCTGTTTCGTTTTTCACTTAGAAGTGCAGGGCGCCGTCCCACGCTTCTTGTATTAGAGGGGATCTCGGTTTCGGCATCTGTGTCGAAGTGGGCATTGACTGGTGATTCCTGCAAACGGCGTTTAAATTCCTTGAAAGCTACTTTTTGCGGCGTTTGTACCTATTGAAACGACCGTCTACTTTTTGTCAGGTGCGTCAGGGGTCAGCATTGTGCGAGAAGTCTTCTTCAAACTGGCGATGCGGGTATACAGTCCCAGAATTTTGCGCATAAACCTTATCGGAATCTTTTCTGTGGGAAATATTATCGGCCGATTGCGAAAACTGCGTAATGGGTGCTGTTTTTTGCAGTTCTGGACGCATTTCATTCCAGCTTACAATGTGCCTTAGAAAGTGCGGTTCCTGGCATTTCAAGTGGCATTTCCCTGGATTCAATAATATGCCTGAAGGTTTGACTGTCTCTAGCAGTCTCCTAAGCATTTTCACGTGGCTGTGAAAGCTGGTAGCAAAGACAATGACGTCATCTTAATACAGAAAACAGAAGGGCCCAGATAGAAACTACGTCTTAAACGTTACCTATGTAGTTCTTCTTTTGAGGCCTATGTATTCTTTGCTTTGCTTGTGTTAGCTACCACCACCTCAGCTTCACCTTCCTTGAAACGGACGTCTCTTCAGATTCCGAGCACGTGGTTGCGGAGCACTTTCTTTTCGTTCGATGAGATAATGGCGCTTGAACAGATTTAGACGCTCACTTCTTTCGCAATAGTAATGAGAGGGCCTAAACCTCCGGGAACGCAGTTGAATGTGTGGCCTCGTCCGTCGAAACCATGACGAATTCGGACTGAATGTTAATGACTGCTCGGTGCTCAGTAAGAAGCTTGTGATCACGGCTAGAACACATTGCTGCAGTATTAAGGTCGCAGGTAAGCGTGCTCTTAGAAGGTTACTCGTAGGATGTATCGTCGCGTATGCGAAGCAAGGAGGCCTCCAGCGCTACAGGGCTGTAGACCATCCCAAGGAGTCATCATGTTCTTGAGCTTCGCTTCTAGCGGTCCACCGATGACAAAGATGTCCGTTCTCGTGTCCACCGTGCGGCTGTCAATAGCTACTTCAACACCGATGGTTCTCCTGCGGAGTCGGGTCTGGGTTTCGTCCGGCGTTCGAGCTGTGCTCGAGGAGTGTCGTTTTGGCAGTCGGAGTCATTGCGGCTGTACTGAGTCTTGTCGTCATGGGCTTCGTTTCGGTGCATGATGTAGTCTTCGTTGGAGGATCTTCGCTGTCTTGCCGCGAAGCAACCTCTCCCCCCAAAGTTGCTTCTGTCTCTTTCCCCAGTGTGCTCTGGGGCAGCCTTCCTCGAACAGCCGCTGCGTGACTTGACCTGGAGGCGGGAAGCGCATGACAGACAGCGATGCAGAGCGGAAGAGGTGGCTTTGCACATATTCCGACTGCGCGCCCGGTCGTCTATATCCTGTGGTAGCACCCCTGGCAGTGGTTGTGGTTCGTAGATGACAAAGCCAGGGCGGCCGACGCGGCTGTGCGGGTAGATACAATGAATGTGACCGTTCTCACAGAAATAGAATTACAGCGGGTGGCTGTTGGATATCGTCCACACATCGCATATTATCAGGGGTTCGAGCGTCGACTTTAGAGTGGGCAGCCGGTAACCATGCAGAGGGCGGAGCCAGCGGTAGGAAACTTCCTATATATATTATTCCTGTAACAATATACACCATTGACCAGCTAGTGCAGACGCCAGCGCATATTGCTGCCATAACGGCCGTAGGAAAGCCAGTTCGAGCGTCGTATCGTTGTCAGGACAGCATTATTCACAAGAAAAGAGGCTTCGTCTCCGAGCGGGATTCGAACCAATTCAGCCTTCCTGCAGCCTATCCAGCGGCGTACAAGTGCTCGACATGTGCGCGAACGATTCATTTTTAAACATCAGTTGTCCTTCCTTCACCAGGCGCGCTGAAGTAGTGGAAACCAGAACTGGCCGGCGTTTCCTACCCCTGGCGGCGCTCTGTTAAGGCACGCTGCTCGTAGCATCGGCTGTGTGCCGAAGAACAACCCCAGCAGACAAGCTTAGACCGAGCTGTCGTAAATGCAGCAACAGTGCGAAAGAGAAAAAAGAATTACAGGTCATGCCCTCCATGAGCAAGGTTTTATTGTGCTAACGGCACTAACGACCACGTGGTTTTTTTAAAAAAAAACCAGTGCAAACATCTTTTGTTGGCCATTGCAAACTCCTTCTTTTATTCATTCTTAACTCCTGCTGAGCAACTGCCACCACCGTCTTTTTCACACCGCTTCATTCTTCTTCTTTTGCTGTTTTTATTCGCAACAGTGGCGTGTTTAAGACGCTGCTTTAGACACGCGAGGACATTGCCCATTTGGCCTGGTCTATGTTTGGCACGAGGCCCGTGCGATTCGGCGATGCGAGGAAGTTTTATAGGCCAGCGCGCGGTAGTTTTTATAACGTCAAAGGAGGCGGAGTTTGTATACGTCATACACCATCTGTTGGCTTTCGCCACCGAGGATGAAATCGTGGAAAGTTCCGCCGGCACTGCTGCTGTCTTGCCGCAGAGACTATTTTCACCTCTATCCATTACGTCGTGGCTATCCATTACGTGCACACATATTAGCCAAGACGAAACATTTGGTAGCTCAGCGGAATTGATTTCTACGCAGTTAAGAATAAAAACACTCGTCTTGGGTATGAGTTTCCATACTCGCTTCCCGCGAGAAATTCTTGGGTTAGAATTCATCCCGTGGAACTTTTTGTGTGAGATTTCTGTTTTTGTGACGCAGAGAGACCACACACACACATCACTGAAGTCACTCACGGCGGCCAGTAATGATAACGCATTAACACAGTACATGAAAGAGTAAAATGAGCTTTTGGGCAAGTTGGTGACTTCTTTGAGACATAACTTCAGTGCGAAAACCACAAACACACACGGAAGGAACACCTACAGACACGGACAATCGCTGCGCTCATAACTTAGTTATTGTAGAGTCGAGAGTAAAAAAAAAGATTAGCACAATTATGTCAACAGAGTAGTGAAAATCGCACCGCGCGGCTAGCGCGGCGCCGTGCTTTGCGAACACACATGGCACTATTGTTATCGGTGTGTTCGCTACCACAGCGCCGAGGGTTGCAATTTGCCGCTCCTCTGGCACGTAACTAGTGCTAATCTTTTTTACTCGCGACTGTACCAAGGAAAGGTGAGTATAAAGGCTGTATAGCGTAGGCGCGCAGAATACAGAAGGACACATGCCAGCGATGCATCCAAAGGTACATCTTATCTGGTAGTAGAAAAACGGTCGCACTCAGAACTCTACAGGAATATCCAAGTAACGCTTACACAGTTCGCCACTTTTCGTTATATGGTAGGCTTCCAGAAGTTCCCGTTCAGTCTGATCTTTGCTTTTTCCGAGCACATTTAAACTGTTGAAATGCGGCGAACATTGACTGTGTAGGTCCTGCAATGCTCAATCAAGCGCACGTCCTCGTTGTTCACTAAATTTCCTTCGTACTCCCTTAATCGGTCGTTGACGCATCTGCCAGTTTGGCCGACATGCGCTTTTCTGGAAAACTGGCAGATGCGTTAACGAAGGCTTAAGGGAGCACGGACGAAATTTAAGGAACGACGAGGACGTGCATTTGGTTGAGCATTACAGGACCTACACAGTCAATGTTCGCCGCATTTTGACAGTGCAAAGATACTTGGCAAAAGCAAAGATCAGACCGAACGCCTGGAAGCCTACAATAAAACGAAAAGGGGCGCGAACTGCGTTAGCATTCCTTCGATATTGCTATATAGTTCAGAGTACTGCCACCAAAAAAGAAATGCTTTTCGATGCGCCGTTGGCACGTGTATTTCTTTCTGCATTCTTAACCCATGCCCTATGCAGCCTTTATATTCACCTTGCCTTCGTACAATGAATCATTTGTGAGTGCAGTGATTACTCGTGTCAGTAGGTGATCCTTCCTGATTCGTTCGTGGTCTTCGTGCTGTAGTTATGTGCGAAGGACATGAAGGAGACGAACGAACGCGAGCGCAGTTTAATGCTCTTTTTATTTCGCGCTGTTATCTATTTCCTGCAAAAACTTCGAGAACATCATTGTGAGTGACGAATCCATCGATGCGCTGCTTATCGGATGCTCTGGTATTTTAAAATATCTAGTATCTGTTGTGCATATTGTCGTCGCACTCGCGGATTTGGTGGCTAGACGACGGCTTCTGCAACGCCATCTATCTGGGACCACCTCTCGGCTTAAAGATGGTGGCCGGCGGAATTTAGTTTAATGGGTCTAGTAAGGCTTTCGTCTTAAAATAGAAACAGGAAAAATGTGCTAACTAATGCTTCCGTAACCATAGGAAAGCTAAAGGTTTTAGGCAGAGCAGGAGCAAACTTTTATTTGTTATATGACAAAGAGGGGTAGGGGTTAGGGATAATCTTTAGACTGGCGCGTGGCCCCTCTAGACGGCAGTACGTGGCTTAAATCCGACCCTTTAGCAGTCTTGTGAAGTGCTCGCTGTATCTCAAGGAAGGAGATTCTCTGTTCTGAAGAGAAGAACTAAAACGACCTACTTGCATAGACTTAAGCTGTGAAAATTTCTACTCGCTGGATGCCAGCTAAACTAGAAATGCGCAATGCGCTACAAGATCGCTCGGATAACAGTGCAGAGAAATTTATTATGGAGAAAAGGCTAACATCAGGGTGTCGAAGTTCTCGTAGAGCAAGAACGTTAAAACACAAAACCGTACGATAGGCTTGCCAGAGTGGTGCTTCACTACCATCATATTTTTTCACAAAGATTTATCGCGGCCAAATATCTATGCATCGATATGTATTCTTGCAAAAATAGCATCAGCGCCCGTGGTGTCTTAATCCCAACCAAGAAGTAAGTTTCACACTGGGAAAGAAGCCTTGCTCAGGAATCATAAGCACACCTAATGTTACAAGAATGCACACAAAAAACACCGCAAGAAACGTTAAGTTCTAAAGTAAAGGGCACATTAAAACAGTTTTCTACAAAAGGCCCGTGCGGTCTATAGATAGCAGGTCTTTCACACATGCAGCAAAACGCCGTAATGAAACGCGTGTCTGGACGTGCAACAGTTAACTACAGGCTTGCTGAATCGCGCAGAGATGTACAACAGGCACTTCAGTAATTCATCTGATTAATGCAGGAACACGCGGAGAGGCTCTTTATGAAGAACGTCGGATGCAAATCGGGAAAGTTGGCGTGCTGTGGATTAGTCTTTGCGCCCTTTGCCTCCTGTGATTCATCTCGTAGTCTTCTTGCGATCATGCAAAGCACAGCGTTAAGTATGCAGGACCTGCCTTTGCTATCCGGATAGAAGTTTGTAAGGACAGAGTTCTCGCAAAAATAGAAGCTAATTGCGAAGATGAACGCCTTATTCAAAGAAGTCCGGGGAAGGCCGCTATCTGAAACTGCTGAAAGTCATTTCTAGCTTTAAAGACAATGCATCTCTTCGAACATTTAAGTTACACAAAGTACGTATGATAGATTATATTGTCGTGATTTGAAATTAAGGATACGAACTAACGTTGTGTTGAGACCATCGCATCATAGTCACATAAGGTGAAGTTCCAGAATTAAGCCAATATTTAAAACCAAAAGCATTCTGGTAAACAAGAAGCCTTGCCTAAACACACCGCGAAGTGGTGGCCAGCAGCTGCAAAGAAGCAGCGGCGTAGGGCGTCACTTGAAAAAGGGGCATTTGCAGGAGGGGTTCATGCGCGATCCTTTGGGGCAAGAGAAGGCCGACGCGAAGGGCGGGAAGTTGCGCATGGCCTTGTTGCAGTCGGTGCCGTGGAGTACACCGACTCGGCCATCGCGATGGTCACACATGCCGCGGCAGATGGCGATGAAGAACGCCTGCTTATAGGTGAAATTTTGGACGGTTTTCAGCGACCGGCCGCGGCCAAGTGCAGAGAGCAAGGATGCGTGTGCAAGCTCGAGTGCCGGCACTTCCGGAAAAGTGTCTTGGAAACCGGCGGCTTTCGAGTCTGGACGGACCAAGCACTGCCGCCTCCCGGTGACAGCCTCCACCCACACGGCCGACTCCCGCGTGTCTGCCACCACCTTGCCGCTGGGTTCAATCTGCGAGAAAGCCATGCGGTGCTTCAGGCTCAGACCACTTGCGTGCCGAGTGCTACTGTGCGTGCCTGTGCACGCACATTCCCTCGTTCGAGGAAGACCAGCGATTGATACGGTCAATTTACAAGTGTTCGATACAGTTCGATTCGTCCCATTGGCGGTAGATGCTCTTACATGCGTATTTTATTCGTTTCAAACGATTATATTCTATAGAGCATATTAGCCAATATGAGTGCGCCTTCTTGAAGGCAAGTACAAATTATGCTTATCTGTACGACACAACTGCAGAGTGTACATTGAGTAAAGTGACCAGTTTCCGGCCGCTCAATTTTTCTCTCGCCTGTTTCGTACTGGAGTTAAGGTGTAAGCAATAAATGCATTCGTATCAAAGGGCCGCCGCGGTGGCTTAGTGGATAGAGCGCTCGGCTACTGATCCGGAGCTCCCGGGTTCGAACCCGACCGCGGCGGCTGCGTTTTTATGGAGGAAAAACGCTAAGGCGCCCGTGTGCTGTGCGATGTCTGTGCACGTTAAAGATCCCCAGGTGGTCGAAATTATGCCGGAGCCCTCCACTACGGCACCTCTTCCTTTCTTCTTTCACTCCCTCCTTTATTCCTTCCCTTACGGCGCGGTTCAGGTGTCCAACGATATATGAGACAGATACTGCGCCATTTCCTTTCCCCCCAAACCAATTATTATTAATAATTTATCCCTTCCCTTACGGTGCGGTCTAGGTCTCCAACGATATATGAGATAGACACTGCGCCATTTCCTTTCCCCCCAAAAAAACCGATTATTATTATTGTTATTATAAAAGGGCAGCAATGTCTAGAACGCCTTATTCGTTGTAGCTGCACTCTGACATCGGCCAGACACCGAATGGGCTTCAGCCCAGAATCCTCTGCTGCCAAACTGAAGCGCGTAGGCGAACAGGGCGGGCGCATGATCCATTGCGTTTCAAACAAACGCGGTGGGTTGCGGGGCAGAGACGCGTTTCGGCTAGCTACGACCTTCGTTACCAGCAGGATCCTCTGCTACGTTCCCTATAGTCGCACTACTAAAAAATACGAGACACGAACCGACGCCATCATTAGAAAAGCTACAAAGCGAGCACTGGACCTCCCAGGGGCCACGCCCAACGTTAAGTTGTCGGGGATGGGGGTGTAGAGCTCCTACCAGGAGTTACAGGAGGCTCACATCGTGAACCAGGATACGCGACTTTCGCTGACAGGATCCGAGCGCCGCCTGCTAGCCCGCCCGCACATTCAACGCGAGTGCACTCCAGAGGATATGAAAATTAACCCGACCTCGGCGGCCGCAATTCGATGAAGGCGAAACGCAAAAGGCGCCCGCGTGCTGTGCTATGTCTGTGCACGTTTATGATCCCCAGGTGGTCGAATAACTACGCCACCTCATTCTCTCTTTTTTCTTTCACTCCACCTTCTGCTCCCTTCCCTCACACACACAGTGCTTTTGAAGTGTCTATCGAGAAGTGAGACAGTTTCAAAAACCACAGAAAAGGTAATAGTTGTTTGTATCAATGCGGAACTCCTTACCGTTTAACCTTACGTCGTGCGTCATGGGGGAGGGGGGGAGGGGATTTGGTGTGCGGGGATTTGGGGTGCGGGATGCTATTGTCCCGACTGATAGATGATCTAGGGGACATATATGTCGATTTGCACTATATTATGGAACTGAGAAATAAAGTTGTCCCCAAGCAAACGTCTTGCTCAAAGCAGTCATTGATAATGCAATTTTTTGGCAATGCAGGCATGCTGATGAGGGGCACTTTGTTATGTTTTTTTCGGTCCCGCGATAATTAGACATTCTGTTGATTTTGACATTTTTAATGGTGACGTCAAATGTGAATTAACAGTATTTTACTAATGAACACTGATTCCATTCGCAGTTTCATGCACAAAAGTGGCAGCAGAAGTGACGATTCGAACGTGTATTGCTTCAAGAAAAATATAATGATATACATGTTAAGCGCTTAGTAGTAGTAGTAGTAGTAGTAGTAGTAGTAGTAAAGACTTTTATTCGACCATAATTTATAGGCCGAGCATGTCGACCGCCTGGGCGACCAGAAGCCGCTGTTCTTCTTCCCCTTCAGCGCCAAGCCAGTCGAGCCAGGTGGTGATGGATAGAAAGGGTGGGGGGAAGGAACCCGACTGCTGAGCAGCCGGGCAATAGAAGAGGCAATGGGCCAGGTCCGCATAGATGCAGGGGCAGTTGGGACAGGAAGGGTCCGGTCGATAGCGATAGAGGAAGAGGCGGGACGGGGTGATAACTGCATTCATCTGAATGTGCCGAAGAAGGCGAGACTCCGGCACCGTGAGTGATGGATGAGGAGGAGGGTAAAGGCGTTTGTCGAGGCGGAGCTCAAGGTAGACCTCTTTTATGGTGCGGCGAAGGGTGAGCCTCCCACCGTCCTCCGAGGGCTTGGGCCAGGGGATCAACGGTGCCCGAAAAAGTGTGTCGCGGGCGAGCTGATGGGCCAGCTCATTGCCGTCAATCCCTGAATGCCCAGGGACCCAGCGGAGGAAAACGATGGAAGGCTGCAGTGCGGAGACCGCTCGTTCGACCTCCTGTTGGAGAGAAGGGGTCAGGGTGCGTTTCTGTATGTGGTGTATAGCGGCTTGTGAGTCTGAATAGACTGTGTACTCTTGGAGAGAGGGAAGGAGGGCAAATGACTGGAGGGCATGCGCAATGGCGAGGACCTCGAGGGACAATGCGTCTGGAGGGTGTAGATACGGCCCGCTGGTGTGGGTTTCAGGAGCAGGGAGGTGTGGATGGTACAGGGCGTAGCCGCAGGAACCTCGCTTATATTCCGCAGAAAGTGCGTAGTTCTTAATGTTGCTTTTTGGAAACAGTGGCACAAGCTGTCATGATGTGTGCCCACTACACACGGGTAAATTCCAAAACGTGTGGGCACTCATGTGCAGAGTGTGTACATTCATTCCTCAAGTTCATTCTTCAGTAGAATGAACGTGTTTTCGTTCCATAGCTCTTTTCGTCCAGACTGGCATTTCAGTGCGTTGTGCCCAAGTTTTGGACCGCTGAAACAGGACGCCGCTGGAATGTGCTAGCACAGATACCGCTTTTAGCTAGAGTGAGCTTGAGAGAAATACTTGAAATGGAAGAGAAAAATATATTTCCCCTCGTCCGCAAGGTACCCGACCTTTTACGGCTACGGTACGTGAAAGCCGAGCCTGTAGAGTCAGAAATATTTGAGCTGTTATATACAGGCTAGCCGTAGAAAGCCTCAAGCTGAGCTTAACATTTTTATCATTTCTGGACGCAATATACTCAACCATACCTAACATTACAACATATACTAAAGGTAAAAATTTTAAACGAATCAAGCTGCTGCTAACTGAATAGTTCAACTGACTTCAAGCCATAGGCTGTCCAAGGCCTTTACTAGTTGCTGGGCGAATGTGAATCCCAGGCCGCTGTAGAGCATGACAGGAGTGCTTCGGCCGTAGTAGAGAGGAGCAGACAGTGCTGCCACTGAAATATCGACCGCGTCCAGCAGGCGCTCGTTGTCAAAGAACGGTAGCTGCGAGTTGCTGGGCAGTGATAGCATCAGGCTGTACTGATGATCGGCAGTCAGCTCTCGAAGACGACGATGGCCGTCAAGCCAGAACGCGATGAACTTGTCCGCTTGAGACAAAACCGGCGCGTACATCTCATTTAAGGTTGAAAATGTCAGCAAATCATCTTCAGCGCAGTCAATTTCGACACACCATTGCTCCAGCGGACTGACCTAATCTTATCCAAGGTGGTTCGTGTAATATTGCCTAGCGCAAGAGTAATTTCAGCGCGCTCCACCTTAGAGAATCGTGCGCGTACATACTGAGATGGAAGCAGCTCGCCGTACGACGCTTCTACTTCAGAGGCGCAGAAAACAGGCCGTGCGATCTGAACCAAGCCTTCGTCACGCATGGAGATGGTTCCCAATGGCGCGAGCGTCAGCACGAAGAACCACCAAATATGCTATAAGAGCTCAATGCGGCTGTAACTTCTGAACAAGGCGTCCAAGGGCCTGAATCAAGGCGGCGTCGCTGACAGAGACCACTGACAGAGACCAGATGAGAACCAGTGCCATTTTGTAAATCCCGATTATGTTCTGCTAATCGGTCGTTAATACAGCGGCCGGTTTTTCCAATGTACTTCTTTCTGCACGTAAGAGGAATCTGATATACGACTCCCACGGCACATTTAACAAGCGGAGCTGCATGTCTCTTTTTACATTCTGTTTTGTTTACCTTGTTGGGATCAGTTTTTACGCACAAGCCAGCCAGCTTCTTAGCGGAACATAATTGGGATTTACAAAATGGCACTTGTTCTCATCTGCCGCATCATTGTAAAGCCTGCGGAGAAGAAAGGAAGATTAAGTGTGTGGCAAGGCTGAAAGAAGCAAAGGTTTTAAGCAGAAGTAAGGACCAGACAGCCCGTGAACTGTTGGAGGCCTTCTATATTAAAAGAAACTGTATCGATTGTGTTAGCGCCCCACCTACATTTATAAAAAAGAAACTGCTTTTTAAGATACTCGGGTGTGAGATACGTGTGTGCCTCACCTACCTTTCTTTTTTCACTTTTGTTGTACAACCCTCGCGCGCATGTGTGGTTCTTGCTACCCATCTTGTGCTTATATTCATTCGCATACGCGATGAATAAACAGTTGGAAGCTGCGCTTGTCCCGCCTCGCTTGCTATGTGTTGTCTTTTTCGGCGCTACAACCCTCTTCTGGAAACATGCACCAACTAGCCCCCCAACAAGTATTACTCAGTTAAGAATACTAAGGTGCCGTATTGTGTGTGCAACGAGACTGCTCAGGGCTGCTTACCGTGCTGGGCAGCTTGAGACTAGTTTGCCAGGCGCCATCCGGAGAGGGTGTCTCTGGGTGGCTCTTGCTCTCTGCTGGCATAGGCTCCGGCAGGTGGCTGGATCCTACGTCACGTGGCTGTTGCGTGTCCGTGTCTGGAGCAGGTGGCATAGTGGCAGGAGGCATAAAGTCCGGCCTGTGCGGGTTAAGACGAGCTGCCCCAGTAAAAAACTTTAAGCGTAAAGATCAGGAGAGTTTGCCCAGCAGCACCTGCTACAACTGTATTTGGAGCAAAATGTTTGCTATAAGTTTATACGCTGTTCAAAATCATAGACCGTATATGTTGTGAGCGGAGATGCAGGCACAGATGCAAGATATTTTGTCGCAAGTTGCAGCAAATTCGTCGCCTATTTCTCTTTTGCCCTTATAGGCGATACTTGGATTGTTAACATGCACATAAAGAAAGTGGTGGAATAATTTTGAAGGTGGAACGTGACAAAGGTTCTGACCTACATGCGTAAAAAAACACTATCAAGTGTGAAGCGACGTTTTCAAAAAAACACTCCTCGACATTCCGTTAAACACAGCTGTAGAAAGTCCCGGACATTGCAGCCTTAGTGAAGAAATTGATATCACATGGTTTGCGTAATATTTTCATGAACCAGGCGACGAACGGTTCGGGGACGCACTATTCCACGAACGTTTACCATCTACGCATGCCAGTGTTCTTAGCTTATTCTCATGCCAAGTAAAAAAAAGATATTCGAAAATAAGCTGACGCCGAAACACCTCTCAATGCATGTCTAGTTTGCTCTGAACCGCTTAATTAGCTCTAGAATGCCAAAAACGGAGCTGCCAAACTAGTGAAAGTAATTTCTGCCACGGTAATGATGAACACAAGCCGTCATCATGTGATTTCCTCCCAATATAGGGCCTTTTATTATTGGTCCCAGGCGATAGGCTCTTTTAGTGGAACAATCCTTGAAATAGGTACACTCCAGGCGGCCGTTTGCTATCTGCAAGGCGACAGGAGATGCATCCTGTAGACGAGCA
This sequence comes from Amblyomma americanum, assembly GCA_030143305.2. Lineage (NCBI taxonomy): Eukaryota > Metazoa > Arthropoda > Arachnida > Ixodida > Ixodidae > Amblyomma > Amblyomma americanum. The sequence continues at coordinate 118,575 of JARKHS020014947.1, read as the reverse complement.
GGCGATGATGATAGATTTTTGTGGCTCAAGGGCATCTGTGGCAAAGGCCAAGGTGTTTTGGACTACTCAAGGTGGGGTCTAAGACCCATTTTCCAAGTTTTTCACCCTAGATAAGCCGAGCACTAGGCCCGGGCAAAGCTTGTTCCTACTCTAGTACCGGTGGTACCCGGCGGCACTGGGGATTGAACCCCGCAACTCACGCACGGGATTCCGATGCAGGGAGTAGTTGAGAAGTACACTGCCATAATTGGCGAGCAAGAAAATGCGGTAGGAACAGGAGGACGGGTGATGTGAAAGAACGTAGGTATTGTGTGTACCGGTGACCGAGCTAAAACAGAATTCACTTTTAGGAGACACAGAGCAGAAGAGTAGATAGAAACCGAGCGGTGTTGTCGAGTGAGCTGTCGTTGTGTTTCGACCCCTGTGTTCCTTGAAAGAAAACTTTAGTCTAGCACTGTCGCCATTCACCATTGATCTAGGCTGATGATTCCGCCAAAATCATTAACATCGAGTGCAAGGACGACTCCACGCGGCCAGAGCGGAAGGAGACGTGCTGGTTGAGTAATCAGTGTGCGTATGGAAATTATCTGCAGTATTATTTACGCGGTATTCTCAACACCTCCAGAAAGTGATCGAACACACCACGGCCCATTTTTCAGCCTTTAAAATGATCATTCAACGGGAATTTAGGCTTGGCTGTGTACTTTCAGTGGCAGCACCATAGTTGGCCGTCGTAGCTGTCACTTGCGACATATAGTGTTCCTAGCGAAAACGCTTGTTGCTGTTGAGCCGCGCTTCATGGCCTCAGTGAAAGTAGGAAAGAAACAGGCATCAAATGCACACAGATGGCAGCGCTTATTTGACTTGCTCAAGATTTGCTTGTTCCATTCATCTCATAGATGTAAAGACAAAGCTGACTTGACAGCTCCTGACAACTCGGTCACCTTAGAGCTGCGGGTACAAAATTCTTCTGGTGAATCCGGAAAAGAACTATCGCTCTTTTCAAATAAATAACAGTAATAAATCAGAAATTTGCTGAACTGCTCCGCTCAATCGGCTTTCCATCGCAAGATGAAAGGAACGCTGGTAGTGTCACTGGAAGTCGTGCCGCTGTACAACAGACATAACTGCCGGCACAACTGACAAGAGGTCCTGCTGACCTAGACGATCAGTGGGCGCTCCTCAGTGTCATTGCCCTACGGGCCAGGGTTCATGGCTTTTGCGCCCGGTTATGGTCAGCGATACGCCTGGCTACATGGGCCAGCAGGGAATCTTGGAGGTGGGCACGAACAACCGATTACTTTAATGAATGCTGGCAAGAAGGCAGCTGGCAACAAGGCAGCCTGCCGCCCCAATGAAAGGAAGCCAAAGTGGTCTTCATTCCAAAACCTGGTAAAGCACTTCTCACCAACCTCCGACTTATTTCTCTCACTTCTTGTGTGGGAAAATTAATGGAACAGGTAATGCACACACGACTCTGCAGCTTCCTCGAGGAATGGGAGTCGCTGCTCACTTGCACGTTTGGTTTCCGTCAGGGTCTCGCCACCGAGGACGTATTCCTCCAACTAAAGCACCACATCCATGATTCAAAAACTCGCGACACACGCGCCATTGTTGGCGTAGATCTCACCAAAGCATCTGATAGTGTAACGCACTCTGCAATTCTTGAAAATCCACAAACACTAGAAGTAGGCTGGCATATGTAAAATACATGAGGATATTCCTCAGCAGCCGAACAGCAACCCTCACGGTAGGCACCCACACACTCCCAAATATCCAGCTCGGTGCGCGGGAAACCCCTCAAGGAGCGGTGGCCCTTTCCCCGTTCGTTTTTAACAATAGTTTTATTCATCTCCCTCTACAATTATCTCAAATTCCAGGCATACATTTCAGTCTATATGCGGACGACATCACTGTCTGGGCATGCCGAGTTGAGTTGAGTTGAGTTGAGTGGTTGTAAGCTACCGGTGGGATTAGCCTTGCAGTTGCTGCCGGCAATTGCTCCACCGTAGCGACACTTAAATAGAAATCACAGAAACACTGTCCGCAAAAACCCAAATAGACACTCCTGAGGTCACCATGTGGAGGCCAAATCAGTGTCCTGCAGGTAAAGTAGAAGAAGGCGAGAAGCATCCCTTCTACTCGACTGGCTCCCGCGCGGGAAAACAATGTCCTGAAGAGAACTGTGAGGAACTCCTGCCTTCTTGAGGGATCCGAATAACACAGCCCATTCCGCGTTGTACAATGTGCAGCACAACAGGTAATGTTCTATGTCACCACACACACCACACGTTGAACACAATGGTGACAACGCTAGGCCAGTCTTATACATCCACGCCGGCGTACGAGCAGAAACCGTGCGAACGCGGTGCAGCAAAGTGGCTTGGTACCTTTTGAGACCATTGGGCACACATGGCTGATGAGGAGAGCTCCACAAAGAACTGAAGTGGCACAACACCACATCTCTGAACATTTGCTTGACTTCATGAGGGACTCTATGTACTGGAATCCCGGAGAGCTGTATGGGCGAGGTTGTCTGCTATCTCGTTGCCTAAGACACCTATGTGCGAGGGCACCCATTGAAAACTTATAGAGAAGCCTTTGCTATGGAGATTCTGCACCAAACGTAGGGATCTAAGACTCAAGGCATCAGTGGGGAACCCGTACTCTAACCTTTGAAGGGCAGATTTTGAATCCGTAATTATGACAGTAGGTTGAGGCGTACAACACCGTAGCTTCTTTAGAGCTGCCTCAATGGCAACGCTTTCGGCCATTGTGGAGGACACGACTTTAGTAAAACGAACAGACCAATCATACTTCAAAGACGGAATATGAAAAGCAGCTGCACTAGATCCTCTGACCTTGTCCACAGAGCCGTCTGTAAAAATTTGAAGATGACTGGCATATTCGGTCTCAAGATGTTCCAGTACGAGCGAACGCATTGCCGCTAAAGGAGAATTCCGCTTAGCGCGAACGTGGGGAATTGTCAAGGAACAATCGAGGCTCGGAAAGGACCAAGGTGGCTTCAACGTCTTTGGTCGATCTCGAAGGTCGAGACCCAGAGAACGAAGAGTATTTAAAGCCAAGTACGCCCGGGACTCAGATCTCTTTCGAAGGCGCTGTAGAAGCGCTTTCCCGGCAACAGTCTCTCTGAGGCGGCCAATTTGCAGCAAAAGTCTTTGTGAAGCGGCTAGCCGAAGAGGTTTCGATTGAGACTCATACAGTACTGCATTGTTTGGAGCAGCCTGCGGAACGCCGAGAGCCCTCCTTAGTCCCATTCTGTGCAAAACCTCAAGGCGTTCCAGCTGCGATACCGAGGGGGAAATTAAAGGGAGCTGGTACATTATGCGGCTTGTCACCAGGGCATTGTGAAGCCTGATCATTGAAGCAGGATGGTTTCCCCATTGCTCACTAGCAACTCTACGAAGCACATTGAGACGCGAAGATAGTGAAGCCACAATCGAGTCCACAGCTCGTCGCCACTGTAGACGTGAGTCAATAGTGACGCCCAAAAAACGTATGTGGTTAACCTGACGAAGACAAGACTGATCAAGGTCTATGCTCAGCCGCGCATACCGTCGTCCCCTACCTGGAAACAGGACGAAGCCAGATTTTTCCACCGAGAGAGTCAACCCAACACCTTGAAGGTAACTTTTAACTGAAAGCACGGCCTGTCGCGCTAATAGAGCTAAGCGTTTGTGTTGATATCCGGTTAACCAAAGACAAATGTCGTCTGCATATATCGACATATGGACATGCCTACAATGTTTTTGCACTTTTGCGGGAAGACCAGCCATGACAACATTAAAGAGCATTGGGGACAGGACACTACCCTGAGGTACCCCTCGCGATACCGCCCTTTCGGAGCTCATTGTACTGCCTAACCGCACTCTAAATTTACGATCACTGAGAAATGAGTGAATGAATCGCAGAAGATAGCCCTGTACGCCTATGACCTGCAGCCTATTCAGTATTGAGCTCTGGAGGACGCTATCATAAGCCTTTGATACGTCTAGGAAAATAGCTAGTGTTGAAAGTCCAAAAGCACTCTATGTTCAATGTGGCTTATCAAGTCCAGGACGCTATCTTGCGCGCTTAAACCTGTGCGGAATCCAGTCATGCATGTTGGTAGTGCCCTTCTATCCTCAAGCCACCAAGACAAACGCTTACTTGCCATCTTCTCCATGAGCTTAGCCACACGCGACGTCAGCGATACAGGACGATGCGAGGCCGCGTCTGTCATCTCTTTGCTGGCCTTCAGCAGTGGGACTACACAAGCCACCTTCCATGAAGGGGGAACGTCACCAGACTCCCACACTCGATTGAGATAGGTTAGGAGCATCTTCCGGTGTTCCAGAGGCAGGTTCTGTAACATTTGATTGGTAATGCCATCAGGACCTGGTGCACAGCGACGCCGCAGGCTGCGGAGCGCTGTCTGTAGTTCTCGAAGTGTGAACGGAGCGTCCATAACAGACGGAGACGTAGCAGGTAGAGCGCAGGGATGAATGCCTGGTCTGAAATTTACAAATGCATCCGCAAATTCCTCTGCCAAGCACACGAGATGTTTCTGCGTGCGCAATGCAAGCGCCTCGAAAGGTTTACTCGGACGAGAGCCACCAGAAAGACTGCCAACGACACGCCAAATTCTCGTTATCGGTGAGGAAACAGTCAAACTAGCGCAAAAGGATGCCCACTGGGACCTACAGAGCTTGTTCGCATGACGTCTAATGGCAGAGTTGAGCCTGTTGAAAGTTGTCTTCAAGGCTCTGTCGTCCTTCTTCCGCAACAGTTGTCGCTCCGCCCTTCTGCGCGCTGCGCAGAGGTTCCTGAGTTTTAAATCCGGAGTCGGAAAATGATCAGGTAGCTTGAGCGCCGTGGTAGCAGCCATCTTAGCATAAATCATTTTGTCTGTCAGATCACCGGAAACACAGGCTAAGTGCTCCCTGTATTTGTCCCAATTAACAACATGGCAAATTTTAGGACCACGCAGATGGAAGTCGGCCGTAAACACAAATATCGGGTAGTGATCACTTCCCATTCGATCAGCTCTAGTTGACCACTGCACACGGACGTCAGATGAATGTAAGGTTAGGTCTATAGATGTGGGTGAGGTTGGAGGCCGAAAAAAAGTGGGACTTCCGTCATTGGCCACGCACAGGTCCAAACTGTCGATGACGTCTACAAGTTGGCGTCCGCGAGGATCTGTGTTCCTGTCACCCCTGGCAGGGTGGTGGGCGTTGAAGTCACCGCAGATGATTCTGGGTGCTGGGCAGCGGTCACAAAGTTGCTGGAGAAACAAAGCCATATCGACCTTCTTCCGCGGGGACACGTATACTGATGCAATGGACAGAGTTCGGAAGGCGAGCCGAATCCCCACAGCCACTACCTCAATACTGTCGGTGCAAAGATCGGTGACGTTCAAAGCCACATGAGGAATCTCCCTTCGTATGTAAAGGGCGGCACTTCCTGCGGGAAAAGATTTGATGCTGCAATTCTTGTGGGCGACGTATCCCGGCAAAGACCTCCCGCTTGGCAAGCCAGCCTCCGAGAGGGCCAGTAATGGAACACAGTTCTCTTTCAAGAACAATTTTAGTTCTGCTAATCGACTTATAATCCCAGCGCAGTTCCATTGCATGATAAACGGCACTTTTCTAGGGTTTTTAGTTGCAACAGGTTGAAGAAAACTAGCCATCTAGGAGTTGAAGTTCTCTGCGAAGGCGGTGATCAAGGTCTCAATGGAAAGCACCAGCTGTATAAAGTTCTTCAAAGTGCCAGGCTGCATCGCTTGGCTAAATGAACGCAGGACATCAAACAAAACGCGTAGAAGGTCGGAGAGATTCCGGCTTTTGAGCTCCTTATTTTGCTGCACGCACTGGCGCACCACTTCGACAAAAGACGGGGACTGGGACCCACTCTTGGCCACGGTAGCTGGTGTCTGCATCTCTTTTAAGGCAAGGGGATGTCCTCCATGTTGTCGAGTCTTGCTGTGATCTGGTCGCTGAGGAACATGGACACTTTTTCAGAAGCAGATCGAACAGCCAACTCACACTCGGAGGCCGTTGCCGACTTGCTCGGATCAGGTCGTGCAGCGACGTCGCTTGCTACCACGTCCCGAGCTTGCGACTCGAGCGCAGGGAACTCTTCACTTCCATGTATCGGCTTCTCAGTAGGTTGTGGTTTGGGGCCACTAATGAAGGACTTGCGACGGCGTAAGGCGCTTACACGGAATGTGTAGCCACTGAAATTCGCTAAATGGTCACCTCCACGATTAGCGCAAGCAAAATCTGCCTTGCACACTTTGTAATCATGGCCACCACCACACCGCTTGCAACGTTGATCTTTGTTGCAAACTCTCGCTACATGTCCAAAGCGTTGGCACCTGAAGCACCGGGGAGGAGTTTCAACGAACTCGTGGACTGCATGTTTGGTGAAACGAAGGTCAATTATTCCAGGGCGCTCGGTGTTGGGAGCAAACGTTAGCACAATAGAGTTTGTAGGCTTCGCTGCCCATTGTTGTTCTCCAGGCTCCACCCGGCGCATTAACCGTCGCACGTGCAGAACTCCTTGCGGTTTCAAGTAGTCAAGAAGGGCACTTTCCGAATACCACACTGGTACTCCCCTTATAAAACATGTGTTAGTCATGTAGAAGTGTGGCAACCGGGCTTGAACTCGTATGCCACCGATCTGAGAGCACCGCAGAAGAATGTCTACTTGCTCTTCTGTTGAGATATCTAGATGAAGAGCCCCTTGCGTTGTGAAGCGACTGCGAATCGGAGGAGATCCCAGTAGTACTTTAATATCATCGAACAGCATGATAGGCTTCCACTCTCTGAAGTCAACTGCTTTCTCTTTTGGCTGAGCTATCACTGGGATGCCGACTGTCCGGTGCTTCCGATGACTCACCACTTTGAAGCCATCGTTGTCTATTTCCGCCATGTCAGCCACTTCCTCGTCAGAGGCGACGATAGTTGAGTCGTCCCCACTGAGCGATGATGACGCACTGCACTGCTGGACGTCCCTGATGACTGGCAGATCCCCGCCATGTGATGCCATGGCCGCCTCTGCCCCACTGGGCTCCTTCGGATGGCGCTGTCCCTTTAAGGATACCGGCGCCGGAGCTGCCGTACCCTTCCCGTAGGGACTGTATCGCCTTAAAGACGCGGCCGTCTTCCAAGGATGGAAATAACCTAGTTAATAACTAGAAAACAGGGCAAAATTACTGAGCTGAGGTGACAACAGATCGAGCAGCGTCGTCTTCCTCCTGGGCATGCCGAGGCAGGGACGTCGCCATAGAGACCCATCTCGAAACAGCATTCAACACTATTGATACATATGTTAAGGAAAGAGCCTTATCCTAGTCACCCTCTAAATCCCAACTCTTTCTCTACAGGCTCAAACCACTAACCTAGAGAGACAACTCGGTACACAGCCCATTTCCTTAGAAACAGAAATCAGAGCGCTAGGAATGACTGTATTGCCACGGAGCTCATGTAGATGTGATCAATGCACTCCGCACTAACGCTCAACAAACTACTCGACTCACCCCTCGTGTCGCACATCGAAGAATATGCCTTCAGGAAAGAAACACCATTCGCCTTACCCGTGCATATGTTACTAGCAGAGCCACGTACGCTCTGCGTTACCAACGAATTACTAGTAAAGAGCGCGATAAAGTAAATGCTCTACTCCGGAGTTGCACGAAAACAGTTCTGCGTCTTCCTCCCAAAACCTCGACACTGAGCCTACTCAAGATTGGATCCCATAACACCTATGAAGAACTTCGTCAGGCGATGCCCATAGCCCATACAGTCCGTTTCTTACGCACAGCAGCAGGTCGCGGGCTACTTTCTCTACACATATCGCCTATAGGACTGCCGTCGGAGCAACCCCCTCCATCCTGAATTTCGATCTCAAATTCTAGTACCCTCTATTACTAAAAACATGCACACGGAAGGGGACGGGAACCGCAGAACAAACGGAGTGCAAGCCATACACAGACAATTTTGAGATGACCCCAGTGTAGCCTATGTCGACGCAGCCATCCATTCACTCGGCCATCGCAAAGTACTAGCTGCCACAAACAATCACAGAAAGCTGCTCACTGCTTGTTTAATTCTAACCGACTGGACAACCGAGGCAGAGGAGGCAGCCATAGTGCTAGCCATGGCATCCACGCCCACCACCAAATTCATCTCGAACTCTAAAACGGCTGTCCTTAACTTTGCCAATGGCTTAGTGTCCCAGGCCACCGGCCACCTATTGCGTTCTTGGCAACCTCGACGATCCGTCACCCTTATTTGGACACCCGCACATGCGGGCCTTTCTGGCAACCAGGAGGTTCACTTCCTGGTCCGAGGTCTCACTATCCAGGCTCGGAAGAAAGGGCCGTCCTCGGATGCTGAGGAGTGACTGCTGTATTTTAAGAACATCCTCACATGTTACCGTGAAAATAGGAGAACACACGCCTCCCCTGCACCGACTCTCACAATCACACAAGCCGCTTATTAGCGCAGGCTACAAGCGCGCACAACACCATACCCCATCCTCCTCCACGTCCGCTTTCCTGATCAATATCTCTCCACCTGCAAGCTCTGTAGCAAACCAGGATACTTTCTCCACATACTACACACGTGCCCCTCATTCCCATATCTTCCCGGACCAGAGTTGGACCTAGATTATGGGGAACATCTAGTCACCAGCACTTCGGATCGGGACCAACACAAGGTCATTACCAGCGCTCTCTCGAGGTTAGATAGCCCTCCAAGGGTTATCCTTTGCTTTGTAAGGGAGCCCTCCCTACAGGGGAGGGCTCCCAAGTGTCATGTAGGGGCTCTGCTTCGAACCTCTGTGATATCGGCAATAAATGCTTCCACCCCCACCAACATCCGCCAGGCCGACTGAAGTCGGCAATGTGCCGGAGGCATACAATAGGCACCCATTTGTACAGTAATTTGTACCGCGAGAATGATTAGTAGAAGACACAGCTGCATCACACTCAGAATGAACTCTAGAAAAACCGCAGTTAGCTATCTCTCGGAGCGCTAACCTTAAACGCGTCAAGAAATAATGGAGGTAATACGAGGGGTCGCCAGTTACTCCATTCCTTGACAACGAACTCAGCTTTCAAAAACTTCTGAAGGCTCGTGTGAGGCTCTTAAAACAGTGCTGTAACTGCTTAGCGGCGAGTCGCGGCAAAAGAATAATCACGTAATCTTTATATCAACTAGAAGAGGGCAGGCGCGATGTTAACAGCATACATGCCCCTGATTTTCGAAAAATAACAGCTCGCAAAACTAAACGAAGAGAGGTGCGTCTATCACATTTAATAGTTAACTCAAAACAGGGATGCCAGCAGCTCCTACCGTTTTCTCGAACATACATGCCATAAGAAAAAAATGCGATAATTCATGCCTGATGGCCTACACCAAGTCCTAAACGTCAACTTATGCGCGTATTTAAAAATTTTAAATATATTCTCCTGATTTATTACAGTGCTAGATGCTTTCACGCCTCGTCTTATTGTTACTGTAAATTTTTACAGAGCCGAGTAAGATGCATCAAAGAAAAAACAGGCAAGCGAAACAAACTCGGCGGCAGGACGAAGGGCAGTGTTCTGAGAGAATTGCCAAGGCTACACGAACATTAGCGGACAATTAAAGCTCACCGTATGGCTAGAATAGACACTGTGCGACACAATAAAGAAAATAGTGTACTTGAAGCGATCGGAGAACCGTCCGCCACTTTTGTTCCAGCATTGATCTTAAAGCTTAATGCATACATTTGAACTCTGCACCAGGCTTTAGCCTCTCTCTTCACTATCTGTATTCTCTCAAACCTCCCAGGGCGCCAAGGATAGGAAGTGCCGAATTTGTCCAACTGCTGAATTCCTTCCTTGGTTAACACTACGTAGTGATGTTACCACGACATAGTGGTGTTAATCATAAGCAAGGCAAGAGATTCGACGGTAGTGAAGGGTAAAGATCTGGATTCCAAGGAAGGCAAGCTTAGCAGGGGGCGGCAGATAGGAGGGCGGATGAGACTAATGAGTTTGCAGTATAAGTACAGCTTGCTCAGGACCGTGTTAGCAGGATAGATATGACGGATGTTTTTGCCCTGTAGTGTGCATATTGAGGCTGTGCAGATTGATAATGAGCCTTCTTCGCCCCACTTTGCGATTAGCCGATTTCTGGTTTCCGTTTTCTGCTGCGAAGATACATACCCGATCTCTTTAAGGCCAAAAAAAATTACGAGACACTTTGGCAACTAAAGTGTTGAGAGGAGAAAGCCGACCATTCTGCGACAATTTTCATGCCGTAACGACTTCCGGTGGGTGACGTCACATCCACGGGAAGGATCTTTCGGGGATCTTAAGTATAAATTACGCTTAATTACACACTTTTCCATCTAATTTGAAACAAATCTGACTGCTTCCCAACCACTGTGGAATAATTTTCACTATGCCGTGACGACTTCCGTTGTATGTGACGTCACACTGTTATTAATAATAATAATTGGTTTTTGGTGGAAAGGAAAGGGCGCAGTATCTGTCTCATATGTCGTTGGACACCTGAACCGCGCCGTAAGGGAAGGGATAAAGGAGGGAGCGAAAGAAGAGAGGAACAAATAGGTCCGTAGTGGAGGGCTCCGGAATAATTTCGACCACCTGGGGATCTTTAACGTGCACTGACATCGCACAGCACACGGGCGCCTTAACGTTTTTCCTCCATAAAAACGCAGCCGCCGCGGTCGGGTTCGAACCCGGGAACTCCGGATCAGTAGTCGAGCGCCCTAACCACTGAGCCACCGCGGCGGGTTCCCGTGGCTATATTCACGTCCGCGCTATTTTGACGCAATTTTGACATTTTTGACTATACATAATTTCTCTACAGTCATCAAACGTGGCTTCTAGGTTCATTTTTTCCTGCTCTATCTGAAGCAACCATTGGTTTTCTCCTATCTTTTTTTTAGTTCCCGAGTTAGCACATGTGACGCACTCTCTTAACGAACAGACGACAGTATGAACCATTAAAAGCTTTCGCCTCAACAATGAAATAGCAGTCAAGTAACCACGTTCTATTTACAGCATAACTTGTCATCGTATTGGTAAAAACCGCATTGGAGCTAGAGCTATAAAGCTCTCATGGACGAGCAAGGAGGAGAACACTGCTTTAGAATCCGTTACAGCAGTTGCGAGAGCAGAAGAAACGCTGAAACATCCCTACAGAGCAGCGCAGTCTCATATAGTGCACCGGCAGCTCAACTCTTTTGAAAAGTTTGTAGGAAGCGTGGCGCCTGGAGGCTGTCACAAGAGTGTGGCTACACAGGGGACTGGTAAAGAGCACTCGTATATGCAGTTGTTAGCTTTTTCTTGAGTTTAAATTCTTTCAAAGAACAGAACTGCTCTGCCGATCTGGAAATGGTGGTTCGAAAAGAAACAGGAAGCGTGCTGTTATCTACGTGTTTAGGGCATTTGCGTATATCTTAAAATTTAGCTCAGCTGAATCAGTTATTTTTAGACAAAGCAATGGCATTTTTATGCCCCTCCTGCTCTTCCAAAGTACAAGCGGCTGCCTGGAAAGAAATTAATCTAACCAAAAGCCATTTTATTTGTAAGGTTTAGCCGCGGAAGGGCGTGCTTCCGCTATTTAGCTGCAGCACAGCTTCTGGAGTTGAAGTTAGAAAAAAAATGCAGATTTTTTTCAAAAATAGGCGTCTATAATAGCTATAAAAGCTTAAACCAAAACAAACCGGTGTAAGCCCTTCGCACTGCCTTGTACTGCGCAATTGTATTGATCGCTAAAACACTTAGCAACTGCATATAAAAAGAGGAGAATAATTGACAGAATTTAAGAACCTATATAAAAAGAAACAACCTTCTGAGTCTTTCTTTCTCATCGCTCCTAAAGACAAAATCTTGTCATACGCGCCGCGCACTGCAGGTGTCCGCAAGCACCACGTACACCTATTATAGCAGATTATTACATCTTTGGATGGTGCTGCACAGAAGATCTGAGATGTGGCACTGCGTCCTGTGGTGAGGGCGAAAACTCGACCGACCCACTCTTATCGAATGGGGACAGCAGTGATGGACTTTCGAATGGCACATCTGCGGGTAGCATCGCCTCGTCCGAGGCCGTGGACGCGGGTGAAAAAGCACCCGCTGTCCTGTAGCTGCTGCCAGGCCTGAGCATGCCGTGATTCAATCCTTGAAGCAATGGCTGTGGACTGCCTTGCTGCGCCCAAAAGCCACCTTCCTGGCCTGAGATGACATCCTTTCCGCTTCCTTGAACTGTCATGCAGTGAGGGATCGGGGTTCCTGCAACGAAAACAACAACCGTAGCTGAAAATTATACCTATTTTTGTAAAGAAAGGAATCGTTAAGCTTTGTAAATGAGTAAGTTTAGCTAGCAGGTGCTTCGAATAGGCAGGCATGATTACTAGCGTGAAAAAAACATAGCACTAGAGTGATGAAAGACATGGAGGACGGTACACATAAACTAACTTTACTGCATGAAATACACCCATACAGAGGCCAAAAACACGTAGTTGAGTACACAAAATACTAAAAAACGAATGCGAGCGGCTCCCTCCGCCTAAAGCATTTTGCTTCAATAAAAGAAACAGTGCTTTTCTAAGTCCATAAGGAAAGAATCAAGAATTTCGCACTCGTTGTGATTATCGGCCAGCATAATCACACGTGTCTGCTGAAGGATCGGTGTCTTTTTATCCTCACCACATCTCCAATTAACCGCCAACTGTTCGCCAAATGCGCAAGATAGTTGGAAGGAAACAATGAAACGTCGTTTCTGTGCGTTATAAGGCGGATAGGATCCAAATAAGTAATATTTCGGTGGTATGTGTTGAAACTTATTTAGAACCTGCGCTTCAGTTTCAGAAAGTGCCGCGTATTGCAGAATCAGCGCAAAGGCCATCAATAAGACGGCAGAGGTGATGAACGCGTATTTTTGCCAAGTATGGCCAGCGAGTAGCGCAAGTCCCCGCCTGCAATTTGAGAGAGAAGACTCTTAACTTCAGAGAATCGCAAGATGCGAGTAGCTGGGGGCCTGATGTATTGGGTGAACTGGGCTTTAATACGCCCCGATCCGTGAAGTTTATATTTGTTCATGAATGTAAAGTACCATGAACGCGATGTCATAAATAAAAAGGACGAGTTGCCAAAGCCCCTGGTGTGTATTGTTGAAAGCATAGCCCAACGTGGGATGCGAGTGCGCTCGCATTACAGCAAAAGGGAATAGAGTAACAACTCTATTTTATTCATTCAATATGCCATTAAAGGTTGCCCCCCGTAGTATGAAAACAAGGTGTCAGTCCATCGAAAGACTAGATATAAAATAATCAATGCATATCAAGGATATGTTAAAAAGCAATTTACTGTACTCCGGCTCACTGTGATTAAGACTCTTCTTTAGAACCTTAAAGTTTAAACAAAAGAAGATGATGAGGCACTCTAGTTGCGCAGATGAGCCAGCTACATGACTGCCATGCAACTGTCATTGTTGTAGTGCAGGTGTGATAGGTAGAAAACGGCTGTTTTCTTTATGGCCGCTGCACTGAACGGGTTGTCCGTTTGTGATGTGTGACTGCGCACACAAGTTTTAATCTTACCGCCTTTGAGGGAGCAGCGGTATTGTGGGATCGCAATAAGAGATAACGGAAGAGAAAGTGCTATATCCACGCCTGCGCGCAAGAATCACGCTGTCCGTGAGCTTATGTTGCTGCGCCGGCGGCGCCTTCCCCTGTTAGTTAAACTAGAAACTAAGGAGGACCCATCGCGGGAAGATAGCATCAGAACGGCATGCTAGTTTTGCCGCTGGGAACGCCAATACATTCAAACAGCTTAACAGCGTCATCTTACATGCGACCTTACACCATATGAAATAGACCGCTGTTGTAATTTTGCCAAACGATGCCTGTCCGTCATTGTCTGTCCCATTAGAGAAAAATTGTGAAAAATTGGAGGGGCACTTAAGCTCGGCTTTAAGATTATGAAATGATATATTAAATGATTTCTTCCTATCAATACAGAAGATCTTCGCTACTCTACATTCATAGATCCATGGCAGTCCTCATAACCATCTTGGCGCAGTGGTGCAGCGGTTAAGCGACGCGCCACTGCCCTGCGATGGGAAGTGCTCCCAGATGTGGGCCTTGTGGCGCCAAGATTGCTCTTCCCGAGCACCTTATCTTTAATTTAACAGCCTCCTGCCATGGTGGGCAGTGTGCTCACTACCCCGTGTGCATGGTTTGATAATGCTGTAAGGTCACTCGGCCTATGTGGCCTCCCAGCTTCCAAGTTGCTCTCTAGGGACCACCTGCCAGAGCCATGCCCATGATTTTTCGCCCAAAACGCCAACGCCGACAATGCCGACACCGGATTTTCTGGAGAACGGGGCCTTTAACGCTGTTGCGTTAAAAACGGCTCGGCCTGTCTTGTCCTCGCTGGGTTCATGATATCGCAACTATAATTTACTAAACGCAGCGCCACTTATTGCAATTTCCTCTTCCCTGGCCATCGAAAACGCGAGCCAAATACTTTTCGTACGCACTGTACGCCATTTATAAGCAAAGGGCCGTTCACCTCCAGCTTCAAAGCGGCCTGTGCTGCTGGTATACCGAAGGGCACTACGCAGGGGCTCCGCAGAGCGCCTCTCGTGGTGAGAGCCGTAGGCGGGTGCTCCGGCTTTGTCGTTTGCTAGAGCGCGCCGGCTATACCTGCTACAGGCGGAGGCACGAGCAGGAACATAGAGTTCCTTAGTGTACCCTAGTGGGAAAGCTGGCGGCCTTTCACTTCATCCACCATGGACGCCCGAGGAATGCTGGGAAGACAGCAAACTGGATTGACATCTAGTGGCTTGTTGACTGTGCTACGGATTGGATTTTTTTGGTTGTTCGGTTTAGCTTTCACTACTGTAGTTTTCACTGATGTTTTGTGAGCTTTTTGGTTGCATACTGCAGCTACTCACGCAGTTCATTTGAGATCCGTAGCATCCGAAAGCGCTTGACTTGGGAGTGAGCTGAGCACAGTGTCTGGTGCCTGATAGGCCTAAATTCTGTTTGCCCCCTGACTGGGAGCCATTTATGCAGCAAGGTAGATTTTGCTCAGCGGGAACCTGTGCTACCTGTGCATTGAAACGTGAAAAAAGGAAACAAGTTTTTTTTTGTGTGTGTGAACTGACAACGCAACAGTCCGCTGCTGTGACCACTCTGCACATTTATCGTAGGAGTCTCGGAGCCAATTTAAAAGCGCGAATTTAAGCACTTCGACAAGCACAACTTATGATAACCGTACTCGCCGAGGATTTCTTTTGAGTCACGAATTAATTCGCGCAAATACCCGCATGTTGCACTTGTCAGCATGAACACGGCCGTCACTTACTTGTGGTACGAGAGGTCTCGCTTCCAAATTCATGTTTTTCTTGGCAAAATCTGTAAGCGCAGCTCCAGTACATGGCGAGAGTCGGGGCTTAATGCGCGCGGACTAGATACTCATAAAAAAGCAAGGGCTCGGGCATATTTCTCACGGTGTGAACGTATACCCAATGCACGGATATAGGGCGCGTCCCGCAATAGCAGACTACACCAAGGAAACGTTTCTAGCTTTCACAATACGAAAAGTGAAGCTTCTAAAGCGTAGTATTTTAACCGCTAACGATTTTTTTGAAAGACTATTGGCTGTGAAAAGTGTGTCTCTTAAACGCAAAAATTATTTTACACGGTTGGATACAGTTGGCGGCATGAAGAGAAAGCCTTTTCTAGCCATGATCAAATTCGGTTATCGTTTGTTTTTCTGCTCATTTATTGCAATGTAGAGTAAACCTACTTTATTACAGAGCATAGGTGGCAAAACAACGCTTCCTTGCAATGTATAGTTTGCTAAAATACGCAGTCGTAGTCATGTTTTAGCGCCAAGCCAAGTGCGCCTTGCTGTCTTCCCGGCATTCCCACACTGTAAACAAGAATAAACCCAAATGGGAGTTTAAATGGTTGGGGCTACCCTTTGTACTGCACATACGGAAACCTTTACTGCATCAATATGGAGTAAAATGTGCTAAATGACCTATTCTACTCCTTCCACTAATAAATGGGGTAAAAGGAGGATACTCCTCCTTATAACTCCCAGTTTAAAAGGGAGTTTCTTGCTCCCAATGCGCCCCAAGTCTCCAGTTGAGTTAAAAAACCATTTTGCGTCATCCACCCCGCCACCTAGCCTCTCGTCTGCTTGCGGTCCGTCGTCTGATAATAGCGGTGAGTGACGACCCTTTGGTTACCATCGTCGCGGGATTTCTGCTCACTTCTTCACAGGCGCCTGCCGCCATGTATTATATCGAATTGTCGCCGTTTTCCGCTACTGTGAGCTACATAATTGAACTGCTCTTGTGAAGCCTCCAGTGCTCTAACCATACCTGACCTATCTTTGTTAGTGTCGCCACTACGTTACAGCCGCCGCTTAGGCCTAATTCTCACAGCTTTTCTTTGTGTGGTTCTCGCGGTGTGTTGTTGAAGATTATACTGCGTTGCATGAACATGGAGCTGTGATAGAACATAGTTTCAACGCTGAGCTCTTGATTGAGATGATGAGGCTACATTTTTCATTAGTCATATCGAAATGCCAAGCTTTAAAGAAGTGAATATGAAAGCAAACACTGCCATTCCAAACTACCTTCAGGGGTGTTTTCATTTTCAAGTTATTCTGCTTTGGCGTTTAGTCAAACTAGTGTGGTGCATGGCCGTGGAAACTACTCCGCGACTCCTTTTCAGTTTTGACCTATCTATTGATTCTAATGCTATACCCCTTTATCTACGAACATAGCCAACCAAACGAGCTCGCACAGCAAAAGCAGACGACACGCAGACGACGCCTGCCGCTTGCGCTTACGCCGCCGCTGGGCTTGCAGACGGCGAAAAGAAGAGGGCTCCTTCAGAAACTCGAAGAGACGGTTGCGCCAGCTTTCCTTCTACATAATGTTTAGAAACGCTATGAGCAGGAACGTGATGTAGCAGACGATAAAGCCGGAGCATCCCCCACCGACACCCACTGCGCCGTCGAAATAATTCCCCGTTCACCCGCGAGCCGCACAACGAGGAGCACCAGCGGCACGGAGCCGTGTTCAAGCTGGAAGTGTACGACTCGGTACGACATTTACTGCGCTTACGAAGCAGCCGCTAACCGTCATATGGCCAGGCAGCAGACCAATCTGGCGGAGATGTAGGGGTGTGGGATGTACCGAAAGGTGAGGGCGACCAAGCGCACTGACAGGCGGAAGACAGCTCACGGCCGGCTACCTCGTTGGCGGAATGGGACGAGAACGCAATCGGTAGAGGCGACGGCCCAGATGCCGGGTCATTGAAACGGGAAACTGTAACGTGGAAAGACCAAAGTGCTATCGA
This sequence comes from Amblyomma americanum, assembly GCA_030143305.2. NCBI lineage: Eukaryota > Metazoa > Arthropoda > Arachnida > Ixodida > Ixodidae > Amblyomma > Amblyomma americanum. The sequence continues at coordinate 101,166 of JARKHS020014947.1, read as the reverse complement.
AAAACCTTCTGCCAATAGACATGTGGCAGCCAGGGTGACATGTGTTTCACTTTAGACCACGATGACGAAATATGTTCCTAATGTTTAGCAGACGTTTATTGCAAGGTGTAACCTGCCTTGGGCCGGATGTTTCTACCGTGTTCCTTTAAATCTTTAGTTTATGTTGCTCTTATTGATTTATTAGCGCGGTATGATGAAAAAGAGGCTACATTTACTGAAACTATGTAGTTTTATATGTTGCAGGGAGGTCGATTTTTCTTCAGGAATCTCCAGTGCTAGACCGCATGGCTGCCCACTTCGAAATTGAAATTGGTTTTTATTTTCAGGAAGCAATAATATGAATTCCGGAGGGTGGCTTAAGGCTTCGGACTCGAAGACCTGACGAGGCCTTAGCCCCCTAACACTATTTACAAAATGCAGCGAGAGAAATACATTGTCTGAAATTCAAAACGTACGCGGTTACATAGGACCCAAGTATTTTCCACGCTTTTCAAACAAAGCGCAAGAAATACGAGAAATACAGAGTACAATTAGCATTACAACAAAAGTACACTTTGGAGGTTTTGTGCAGGAATGAGGGTACAGAGGCATCCTTGCACACATGACAAAATCCAAGCCAAAAACTGAAGACGTTACGCACTCATCCAGAAGAGTGGCAGTGATCACATAAGAAAGTATGAGCTGAGGACAACATTCGTTTAAGTTCCCACTTTTTCTGCAAAAAAAGCGTTTAATACCTGAGCGAACGACACGAAAGCCAGGGGAATCCGAACTATCGAACCACTGTTGCAACGCTACCTTGCAATGTCTCTCACCTTCAGGCGCAGCTTGTCTGTGTGCGGTGGTTCGCGTGGACCGTCGCTTTCTGTGACGGCGCTTGGCACCGCTCTTCTTGCTGCGAGTGCTGTTTGTGGTACGCCTGCTGGCTTCGCCAGCTTGCTTCTCGCCTTGCGACATCTCCCGGGCTGCAACTACGGGCACTTTGTGGCGGCGATGGCTCGAAGATTTCACCGACGGAGGATCCATGACTTCGACTAACCAGTTCTTCTTCTGTCTCTTCTTCGCCGGCACTTTCTCCACGTTCCGTCGCGTGCAGATAGCCGGATGCGGGAGCTAAAAACGACTGCCTCATAACTGCTCCCACAGAGTGACCAGGAAATAGCCATCGGTCAATCGGAGTTCTCATCGACCGAAATCTATCGTGGACCCGCCACACTTCATACATGAAAAATAAAAAAAGGTGACAGCGATTGCTCACGTTCTCGCCTCTCTTGGGGTAAAGTCGTGGGGAACGTCGGTTCGGTCGGTGATGCAGCTGTACAACGCCTTATTCATGCGATTTCTTCGGTGTAGCCTCCGTGCACTTGGAAACAGACAAATTGTAGAGAACACTTAAGCTCCGCCTTATGGCTGTGACGCGATAGCATAGTGGGTCAGGCCTTGCATTATGAGCAGTTTGACACCTTCGAAATCATTTTTAATTTTTTTTCAAATGTTTATGATTAGTAATTGATCAATTACACGCTCTAAAGTTTCTACATTAGGATCATCAAGCATTGGCTTTTCATTCGGAGCAATTTTACACCTTTGAACCTCCTTTTTCATTTTTTAAATTTTTTATTTATTTAATTGATCAAACAATTACAATGGTTTCATTAAATCGTCAACGCCTATCACACACAAATCAATCATAAATGACTAGACCCACAAATCATCATGATACTATTCTTTTACGCAGCCCCCCCCGACGGCTTTTGGACCGAACAAGCTGTATACGCTATCGCCTAAAAGCCAGCATATGAAGTCCAGAAAGCATTCAAGCTGAAACCCTCCGGACCTGCCTCGGTTTGTCGAAATGTGGCTCTACGACCGCAGCCGTACTGATCGCCCAAAATAATCCAGTCACTACCTACCTAACAGTTGACGCACTGAGGGCACATTTTCGACAGATCTCCCGGGTTCCCTCTCAACAGCTTGCCAGTCTTTCTAGTACCAGGCTGCGCACGTTGTTTGTGCACATCGCGCAATTCGGCCGTCCCAGTTACTGCCCCACTCCTTGAGAACTTCTGGCCTGCACGATAGGCTGTGAATTTACCGAATACTGACTTGATTTTCCTGATGCTGCTTTTTCTCTTTCAAGTCTCTATTCCCGACATGTCTGGTATTTTATTTGTTGCTCTATTAAGGGTGTAAGCATAGCAGCCGGCCTACTGTTTCGTGGATGCCGCTTGAGACTACGTTAAATTTGTGAATCAAGTACGATTCACAGCTCTCGCGGTCATAATGTGTTTTGAACTCCTAGTGGGCCACAATAGCTGTAAAGTTTACAACTATTGTACTACCATCGGAGTTCAAAACACATCATGACCACGAGAGCTGTCGTAATGTGTCTTATGTTGATAAGTGAAGGCAAACACGTCGGGATCGATGGATAGCTGTAATCTTTGGGCACGTTGCCAGTTATGCATAGGTGGAGGAGAAGAAAGGTTACCTGAATCCATTGAAAAAGTGAAAAAGAGCGCTTGCTCCGCTACGGCCCGTTCATCTGCCGAGTCTGAGTGAAGCCAAGGTCTCCTCGAAGAATGGGAAAATGCGTACGGATTATAACAGAGGTGATGTCATGTTAAAGGAGTACAAAATGTGTTCTGTATCTGCCTGATCCCCGTACAGTTGGGACAGTGAGCTGTACCACGCCAACAGGAGCTGTAGAGCCTTAGAGAGGTAAGGAGATTATAAGTTTGAACTTTTGGAAGGATGAGACAAAACTGAGACTCGCCGCTGAGCGCCTCTGCCCTGGCGGCAACTCTGTGGGGGACGGGACCGAGCCACTTCTCGGCGCCGTCCGTGGCCGCCCCGAACGCGCGGTGACCTTTACTGAACGAATCCGTTTTTTCTGCACGCAGATCGCAGTGAGTCGCGGCCTGTGTTTGCTGCCCATTCTGTGAGTTCGCCTCGCACTTTTATGTGTAATTTAACTCTCTGTTGTAGATCTGCGCTTTGTTCATGTTCTTGATTACATCATGTAATCGTCATGCTCGGTACATCTAGATAGCTATGAGGTCATACCCTTAAGGCGGAAGCTTAAGTGCTCCCCGATTTTTTGGCATTGGGATATGTATATGCATGACCGAAAAGCAGAGCGCGTGCTCGTACCACTCTGAGCATGTGTTTTTTTCCTCACGTTTATCATGTCATAAGACAGGCACAAGGCAGTGGGGCAGGCTCTGCTCACGCTTGGGTAGTAAAAAAAAAAAAACGAGGCCACTTCTTGATTACATGGTGCTCAAAACGGTATCAACCCCCCCCCCCCCCCCCTAAATGCGCATCATTCCTAAAACACACTATTTTTAATTCCCTGCTTAACGTCGCAGGTATACGGCACACACCGGCAAAATCTTTAGAGCCTTGCTCAGAGGTCCAAGGCTCCGAGCGAAGAGATATGGGTCCAATACATGCGCAGCCTGGCGCCTTAATTTGCCGCGGCGCAGAGAAAAAAAACTATGGTTTCGAAATCACTGAAAGGATCGAAGCTTTGCTCTTCTTGGGCCACGTAGTGGAGATGGAACCAAGGCGCCAAACTAGAAGGTGAACACCTGTGATCGGCCACCCGTCTACAAGGTTCTTTCAGCCTTTCTTTACTGATTGGTGCACTCGTAGGCTACAGGTACTCAGGTACCAAGGGGCAACACTCGCGTGAGGAAATGCGCGCTGTCTCGGCGGGTGGCTGTTTGGTAGCCGTGCTGGCGGGTGTAAAAACTTGTAGAACACGTAAATGTTAACACACCGTTTCATAACGAGGGCTGCGTCTACGTATTATTGCTTCCTTGACATCAAAGAGAGAAATCGTGGCACGAGCTATTTTAGGGTAGAATTGATTGCGACGGAGAGTTGGCGACGATTTGGAACCGCGGTCGTATCGGGTGATTAAGTGCGCATATTGTGAGGAGGCCTTTGCAGCATTGTCAGGTGGGTGGGTGCATTTGTTTCATGAGGTAGGTTTTGGTTTTGAAGCACGAAGTTGTTTTTGCTTGAGTCAATGCGCGTATGTACAAAACTGGCTCTGGGTGTCACGGACACGAATGAAATTCGAAGAATAGCGCTTCTATTTCACGAAAAGTCGCGTTTAGTTTTCGTAATCTGCCTGGACGTCCGGTTGCCTGTATGGTGAGCTTTGTAGCGGTCGAAGTAAAGGGCAGGGGTGGGGCTGGGGTGGAGGTGTGCACGCCGCATAGCTGTTGTCGCGTACAGGCCGAGTAAAGGGCGCTAACTATCCGGAGGTTTTCCTCTTACACCGGAGTGTTTTCTTTTTACTTCCATGGGAACAGAAATGATGCCAAAGGATGGCTACAAATAGTGGAGTAATAGAACACATAGGTCCGAGCAGTCTTTTAGTGTCAGCTTTGTTGTCGTCCCTTTTGACCCTGCTTCACTGCTGAAATAATTCTGGTGACTTCTACTGCCATTTGGCATCTAAAATTACAGAAATTCCAGCATAATATGCGCCTGATGTTCAGGGTGGGCAACAGCTTGACGGCACAACTGATTAACGTTTTGCTGCAGTTCGGCGACACTCCTAGCACATACGCACAAAATATTGTGCTTTTATCCCGACTATCAAGCGTCCATGATGACAAAAACTGCAAAATATTCTGTCCTGAAGTTAATCATCGAAGACACTCTAAGGTTTGTCCCGATCTGAGAGCAAGAAGCCCCGAGAGTTTTTATTTACTACAGAAAATGGTACTATATTTGATATTTCTGTTACATTGGGTGTGTCTGTGTGTGCTTATTTTGTTGTTAGAGGTGTTCAGGCAACCCTTGCAGCTATAGGGGGCAGCGTTGTTTAATAAAACAAAGCATATGAATATGAAGCCGCAGCCTTACAGGGGGTAAAATGTCTCGACTATGTCGCACATTCATGCTGTCGGAGATTTCTGTGTAGTGTGTGTACAACACATGGATAGAGCATATTTTATTGTCTTTCTTATGTGCTTTTAAACATAAAATATTTCAAAGCCGAGCTATCGCATAAGAGTTTCTTTATAAAATATTCTTTCATAGGGCAGCATTCTTCTGAGCTGTTCTGGTAAGGTTTTTCTTCTCGTACTGTTTTTCACTCATTTAATATATACACGATCATTGCTTAGCTAGCTGAGCTCTGTATTAATTAACCTCCTTGAATTTTATTGCCCTTCTGATTTTGTGCTTTTCACACATCATAAATGTGTTTAAAATTCGGTCAGTCACCCCTGTTTTCCAAGGACAATTTGAAATATACTGTGGCAATCAGCGAAATTGTCGACATCATGCACTCACCACATTTCATGAAGTCTTTGCTGCAGACCGATTCATCACAATTGTGGTTGAATGCATTTGCGCCTGTTGTGGCTGTGATAGAAGTAACGTTTTGCTTTGAACGCAGTGCAGTGTTCTCTGGGATGGCGTATGCGTTCCTATAGCACAAAGATAAAAATCTAGATGCAGCATAAAGCCTTTGACTAGAACACATATACTGAATATACCCACAACGATGGCCAGCTGTTGCATAAAAGATAAGCATTTCGACATTGATGGGATTCCTTAACTAATCACAGGTGACAGCATTTTGAGGTTTAATGTTGTAACCTAGACACGCACGTCTGAATCAGCCCTGTGTTGCATTATGGAAAAGCATCTGGTGTTAACTTTGCTAGTATAAATTGGTTTACACACTCCGTCACGGCGATTGAAACAGAAGCAAATATGTTTTTTTCTGTTATGTCTACAATTTTTGATTTCACAACTTATTGCTAATCCCACGGGCTGCACATGGAGCTCTGTCAACATAAATGGTTTAGTGTTGGAAAACGATCCTCATGTTTCGACATATTCATTTAGACGGCATTTCAGATCACAACGCAATAACCGGACGGACGTACTTGCAGTTATCTGAATGAAAATTAAGAGATGCCGGATGTGTGGAAAGCCAACGTAAGCTCTTGCTTTTATGACTATTGGTTTATTACGGCAGTATTACTCCGTGATTTTCCCGCTAATCCTGCCAAGTGATGCCGTCGCGTTAGACATTCCACATGACCTGCAAGCTCACTTCTCATGGCATTTCCCTGGCTACTTTCTGCACTGTCTAGTGAGGAAATACAGATCTGAAAAACATATTTGATTATCATTTAAAAAAAAAACGTAAATTCGCAGTTCGCATAGAATTAATCAAATTTATCTAACATAGGGTTCGCTCCTGACTGCGGTGCTCATGTGTACAAGTGGACCTCCAGTTTATTACTGTGGACAGCAATTAATCAGTCTTCCTGTGCAGTGGGCAGGATAATGATAATGTGACGAAGCCGACAAAACGTGATGCGCGAACACGACAGACGTGGGAGAAGTTTAGCCCGGTCGGCTCATTGAATTGACTGGACAGAGGCCCATTCCTCTAAAAAACTTTGGGCATTCAGAAACATTTCCAACTGCCTTATCTTATATGATAATCTGCACCCCCCCCCCCTTCCTCTTTTAGCCACACAGCAGCTTGTGAAAGAGAAATACGGTATGAGAAAATGTTCTGGCAATAAAATACAGGGTAAAGCATTCTCGCCTTTGTGGCCGGCATCATACAACTTTAACGTAATAACATGAAGCAGGCTGTGCACAAGCTATCCCTAGCATCTCAGAAAACGAACTGATGAGAAAGATCACGCATTTTCTTAGAGTGATACTTAATTCCTTCGCGCGCATTGATAGTCTAAGCTTACACAGAGAGAGTTCTTGCGAGAAAGTAATTTCACTTGCCCTATCGGTCGTTAGCTGGCACTCAAATTGAAAAAAAAAACACAATTTCAGGGGCTCTTTATAGAAAGAAAGAAATTAGTTTTATAAAGCAATAGTTCTAGTATAAATGGGCTATCTTTCCTGCAGCGGGCGGTTTCAAAGCAGCCGCATATAAAACTTTAAAACATATAGTGTTTGTTTTTCCCTGGTAGTTTCTTTAACTTTCCGAATGGCAGATCACGAAAGCGAATCAGCAGCAGCGGGAGTGCGAAGCCTAAACCATGCGCCCTAAGCATCGGATACTAAAACAATGCGATCGTAATTGCGTAAGGTGCCATTAAGGATATCATATTGCTTTTATGCTAACATTCACACGCTTGTATGTTTTTGAATTCATCCATGCGTGTTGAAGCACTGGTGCGCGGCGCCGTGCTTTGAGGGCCGCCTCACATCCGCCGTCTCAATCCTCGACGCGAAGGCTCCACCATTTAGAACAGAGAACGTATCGGCATCGAAAGACGCATTGAAAAGATGGCGACCTGAAATGAACTCCTGCTTATATCTTTTGAGAATAAAGAAATGAATTGGTCTAAGGAATAACTTAATAAACCAGGTTGTTATGGAGATACTAGGTGGAAATCGAAAGTTATCATCATTATGTTTCATGTGTGTCTGGTTGTACGCGTATTGTAGCGATAGCTACATCACGCTAGCATTTCGAGACTTCAGCGTGCGAAGCCGTGGCGGTGGCGGCGCGGCCATGTGTTCACGTGGTTTGTCACGTGGTGCGGAGCAGCTGCCGGCGGCGCGGCGCGCTGGCGAAACCGAGTGGGGGGGGGGGGGGGGGCGGGGTGGGGGCGGGGGGAGGGAGGGGAGGGTGAGTCACGTCCAGGGACGAAGATGAAGAATGAACGCCCAGCGAAACGGAGCGGCGAAAGACGACTTTGCAATTCGACTGAGCAAGTTCCACTCGGCCAGCTGTAGCTATCGCGTCACTCCAAGTTTAACCACAGCTGAACCACAGCCAATTTTTTTGTGTGCCCATTACAAATTACAACTTCACATTTGGCTGCAGCACCACGACGAAATTTTTAGTGCTGTGAAATGCGAGTCCTCTCGGAATTAATTACAGGATTCGCTCTGTTCCAATAACGCAGATAGCAAGGGTGGCCTCAAACATTCCCTTATAAAATTGAAAGGCATCGGTGTACGTTGAACCGGTTCATGCAGCCAACGTAGGAGTTGTTGCAATGCATGGCCGCAATCAGTCGGTCTTCAGTGTGCTTCAGTGACCATGCACGAGCAAAAATGGACGACAGTTGCGTGCATGGTTCGCTCCTTGAGTAACCTTAATAACAGCAACGCTGGCTAGCGGATTAGACCGACCTTTGATGGCCTGCACTAAACTCTACTAGAATGAATTGTGAGCAGTGTAACGTTTTGTAGCGATCGGTGCACGATGTTCAGAATATAGAAAAGACAGCGAATAAAGAAATAGAATATGAAAGATACACACGCATGCGAGTGCTGTAGTGCATTTCGCTTCCATTCAATATTTATTTCGCGCTTTTTATAGTTCCTGACAGTTTAGAGGACGTCATCGTAAACGAATGCGTCGACATATAAAGTGCTTATAGAAAGCGCTGGTATTTTCACATATTTGGCACTTCGTATAGAGTCCTTATGGTGGTAATTCTGTATACGAGGTTCCTACCGAAATTTTCAGTGGTGCATTCACAACTACATGCTGCAAAGAACAAGTTTAATCCTAAACAGATAACAAAGGGAAAAGTGCACGCTAATAACCACTACAGAACGTTCTCATCAACCTACGTAAGAAATAGCGAATTTTAAAAATCCTTTATTCTATCTATAAGTAAATTACCTTGTGAGAAAAGAATAATCTTGTAGACATAGAAACTGGTCGTATGCTTAAGGGTTTGTCATTGTTTGTACTATCGATGCTATCAGTGACAAAACGCTGTCATTTATAATAATTTGTCAATGCTGCCAAGTTGTTTATTTAATCTGGGAACTCAGCCACGCTCTTTCGAAGTACGCTTTTAGGGATCTGCCTTTTTCTCCTTAAAATGTAAAATATTTACTTTCTCGCTTTCAGTAAAACACTTGATCATGTGCCTAATAAAGGTGGTGATTGTTTTTTAATATGCAAAGATTTTTATTTTAAAATGTGCCAGAGATATAGAACTGCAGTCTGTGCAAGTTCATTTCCCAGCAAAGCGGGAATTGTATACAGTACGTGGTAGGGCTCACTGAAAATAAGATTAGTGAACTAAAATAAGGTGTCAAACTTTTAATTCGTCAGTTTCTGGGTGCCAGATTATGCTGCGAAATTGAACGCCGTCAATATTGATGGCGAGTGGTTTTGAAATTTTCAATCTGCAAAGTTCTTCAAAATATACAAGCTGAAAAACGCACCGTTGGAAGCTGCTCGCCTTTTGCTTTCCCGCATTGCACATTGATAAAATGGCGTCGCTAGACATTAAAAAATGCAGCTAACAAAGCTGAAATTTCTGTATTTTTTAACTGTGAACTAGTTAACGTGATTTTGGCGGCAATTTCATGCTCAGCAACGCCATTTTATAAATGGGCAACGCGAGAATGCCCATGCAACGAGCTATGAAAACCGAATTTCTGAGTGTAGATTTTTCGAACCACATTGCCGCTTAAAAAAAATTTCAAACAGGTTTCACCGTCGACGTTGCGGGCCTTCAGTTTAGCAAAACATGTCACCAAAAATCCAAACTATGAAGTTGATTAGTAAAGTTCAGTTAAGAAATCAAGTTTTAAGTAGCTCTATCACGTACATAATGTCCATTTTGCTGTACTATTCGTAGGCATGGACCGCACTCACATATGTCTCACAATTCAAAACATAAAAAACATCCAGACATTTAAAAATACCACCCAGTACGCAATGCCACAATTTAGTGAAGCTGAACCCTTACAAAAATTTATTTAGACAGTCTATAGACTGTCCATAGACTTCTGTCTATAAAGTCTATAGACTCTGCATAGGCAAACCCTAAAGAACGGTCTCTAGGCAATACAAATCCTATAGACAGTCTATAGACAATCTATAGATTTATGGCCATACACTTCTAGTAGACTTTTATCTATAGACATTCTATAGACTATGCATAGACAAAAGGAAATATCTATCGGAAGGCAATAGAGTCAATCAGAAGTCTATAGACTGTCTATAACCATTTTTATAAGGGAATACAACACCCCTGGTGCGGAAATAATGATGATGATAGATTTTTATGGCGCAAGGGCACCTGTGGCCAAAGAACGCCATGGCACAAGGTGGTTTTTGTTCTACTCAAGGTGGGTCAAAGACCCCCATTTCGCAAGCTTTTATCCCTAAAGAAGCCGAGCACCAGACCAGGGGAAAGCTTGTGCTTATTGTATCACCGGTGGGTACCCGGCGGCACTGGGGATCGAACCCCGCACCTCACACATGCGAGGCGGATGCTCAGACCACTAGGCCACCGCTGCGAAAATAGTATTTTTTTTTGCTTTTGGTGCAGAGATTTTCTTGTTTTCAACGTCATAATGAAACGTTCCATAAGCTAATTTTTATTATGCTATATGCGATCTTTATGACTGATACAAATATCACTTCAGAGCCGTTCGTCTCTTAAAAAGTCATACAGAACGCATGGAATCTAGATATCGAGATGTACCACCAGAGGCGACGTGTACGAGAAGGTTGGAGTGCAAAAAATTTCGTATGAAGTCATGAATACTTCAGGGGAATTGAGGGAATTGCATTAAGAAACATACAGAAAATGCACGGATTTCATATATTTGCCAAATAATGTTGGCTCTTTGTGCCCACACTTTCGCAAGCGCGCCTCATAACCAAAGTTTGGTGGGTTCCTAATTAAGCAGAGTTTTTGACACTTTACTTTGCCTTGAAAAGAGCACGCTGGCACTGAACTTCGTCGATATTAAAGGATCGCATCGACTACGGCTCCTTGCGGGAGTGGAAGCAACGTATCGCACAACGCATGTGAGTGTCTATAACCGCGACGAAGAACCGGGCAAACTATTGTTGGGCGTGCAATCATGCGATGCTGCTTTGAATGCTGCACATCACAGATTTGTTTCCTCCGCGTTCCGCCGTGTGAACACACTTATGCAAGAGCGTGCCTCGTGCACGTGGTGCACTTACGCCATAAGGGTTTTGACAGCATAGCTGCACAGTGCGGTACACGACCAAGATGGCAGCATCCAATAGCGTTAGCGTGGATAATGAAGCGAGTGATGCCTGGAGCAGATATATTGTTCGCCTCAGTGAACGGTGATGCTACCAGTGATAATGGCGTGTCAGTTGGGCAGCACTGGGCTACCATCTTCAGGTAGCCGTTAAAAACCGCGGTATTGGTAAGTGTAGCCCCTTCAGCTCTTGTTTTTCTGAGCGTTCGTTTTAAAGGCTGAAATTCAGGTCTAGCGAGAAGTTGTCGGGATTGGAGGGGAATTGCGCTAGAATCTGTTTTCTGTACCATGAATTAATGCTTGCAATCACTCTTGTTGGCTACTGTGCCGTTGGTACCAGTTTCAGTGCTCGAATATCTCCTGATGTAAACACGTTATGCACGTGGCTGTGACCGTTATCGCATCATTTGCAGAATTAAGCTGAAGGAACTGTAACACAGAAGGGACAGTGTTGCTTTAGTTAGGCTTTAAGTGTAGATATATAAAGCGAGGTTCTTGCTTGTTATGAGTGCCACAGATCCACGTCGTTTGCTGCATAGTGTTTCGTTAGGCGTTAACAAATTTCTTAATTTTTTCGCATTGTATTATTGAGTACATACTGGTATGAGAATATGCTCTGCTAGCAGCTATCATGACACGCATGTATCTTGCTTTGTAGCTTTAATAGGCTCAGATTTGAGAGAGTTAATGAGAACCTACGGGAAAAGGCAAGAACTTGATATAGAACAACTGTCAATTGAATAATATTTTATGGCTTATGACTTATGGGAGTTTAACGTCCCTAAGCGACTCCGGCTACGCGGGACGCCATCGTGAAGGGCTCCGAAAATTTTGACCACCTGGGGTTCTTGAACGTTTACTGACATTGCACAGTACACGGGCCTCTAGAATTCCGCATTCATCGAAATTCGACCGCCGCGGCCGGGATCGAACCCGCGTCTTTGGGGTCAGCAGCCGAGCGCCAAAACCACTGAGCCACCTCGGAGGCGAATAATATTTTGTCAAAACAGGATTAAACGGGAGGAATGGCGAAGGCTTGCTTGTTACAGAGTATTAAAAATCGCGCTAACGCGAAATCCTTAACAGTGCTCATATTCAGGTTGCCATACTCATGCTGAGTGCCTATCCGAATCACTTTATTAGGCCTTAAGTGGACGACTGCCTGAAACTCATGAAAGGGAAGAGAACAACGGCGTCCAACAAGGACGATAGGCCTTAGCGAGATTTGTTGCCGGGCTTGTTGACTATCGTGCTGTAACGCCATAAGGAATTGCGCTAAGAACACGACGCAAACAGACACACAGACAGGACGAGCGCAGTCTTGTTTGCGTGTCTTTCTTTGTGTTGTGTTTTAACGCAGTACCTTATGGCTCTACAAAAAGGACGACAGGAGCGTAAGGCCTGGGATAGTTGCTTACGGGCATAAAATATGGCACCGCACTAAAAAATAGCTCGCAAGCATAACGTGTTCTGGTCTTTTCAGGTGCGAATATTTAAAAGGCACTGTGTTAGAAGGTTAACAGCAATATTAAGCGTGGGAGTGGCTGATCATGCGGGTGCAGTGCAAGCGACCGTTTGTGAGATCTGAAGAAGGGGTTGTTTACACTATTCAATTTTTTTTGCGGTTGAAGTCACGAAAAGGGGACGGGGGGGGGGGGGGGGGCAGAAGCCGCTGCCCCAATGAAAGCCTGTAGAAGAACTACGGAATCTTGGATTCGATTGGAAGCGCAACCAATGCTGGAAGATTGCAGCAACTGCAAAAAATTTCAAGCAGCAGCTTCAGGAAGTGCGCGCACTTTCTGCGTACAACAGACAACATGCAACGGAAATGTGGAGGCATACTTTATGCCAGCACAAAAAAAGGTTACTTTAAAACATGATGAGATTAGAATTAAATGAAGAGAGCTGATAGCAGTTAAACGATAAAGAAGTAACAATGCGGTACGCACGCATGCGCATTTCCAGTGGTGGCATGAACTTTCCATTTTCATTCAAGGTGCCCCGTTTTGTCAAACAAAGATTGAGTTGATAGCTGCGCTACGTCTTGTTGCTGTCTCTTTCCTCACATCTTTTTTACATTTGTCCACACTGAGCACATTTAAGCTACAAAGAAATCCAGTACCAAATATTCCCTTTTCACATATTAAGCATGAAATGCTTTTAGCTCCCGTTGTTGGCGCGCCGCTTATGACCTTGGCGTCAAAACGGAGGAGATACGGAGGCAAACCTAAACGAACTTTGGCGAAGCTTTCAGTAGGTCTGGTGCTATGTGCTGCCCTGCTGTCGGAGCAGCTGATGAGTCAACAACAGTGTCTTCGTGTTCTAGTGGTGGGCGAAGATATTGCGTTGTACGAAGGAGCCTAAGTTTTTCCCTGCAGCCCGAAAGGCACCAGCGCCGTCCTGGTGGCACTTGGTAAGCTAGGCGACAGCGCCGTGGGAATTAGCGTCGTTATGTAATGCACGCGAACACCAGAACACAGGTCCCGTGGCACCGTCTATCAGCATGGCCGGTAGCCAGCTCTAATTTGTTGTTCTTCAACGTGGTGTTAGGCGGAGGCGGTGACGGTGGGGTCGAGCCGCGGCCGATATCCCACCGTTCTGTGTAGCATATGCTGGCACCATCCTCTCTTCTTGGGCATGTGGCGAGCGCTGGTCGTAAGGTCCCTCATATATAAAAAGCATAAAAGAGTGCTGGGGCGCTGTCGCTTCTGAAGAGAAGCTAAAGGAAAGAAAAGTGGCTGATGAGGTATGTCATCAAAGACTCTTGTGTTAATGAATGTACTTGGCGCATTACAGTCTCTTTGGGATGACAGTCGCTTTTGACATTTTGGCAACCAGAGATTCCTTTGATGTTGCATTTAAAACAGCGAAAGGAGTGAAAAGTGAGATTCTGATTTTAGCTCTGGTGTTGTGACAAGTGTGGCTGCTTGTACTTCATTCTAACGGCTTCACGTTTCTGTATGCAGCAGATATTGCAGTGAATGTCAGCAGAATCTCAACATAGCCTACGAAAACTCGCGAATAGTATACTGATATCTGTGCTTGTTTAAAAACCAGAGCTTTTCCATTATGTCATTCGCAAGTATCAGTGCTACAGCTGCGTAGGAGTCTTCATGCTGAGAACATCCCCTCGCTCTCTAAACACCTGCGTTCCTGCCTCCTAATTAAAAAGAAGGAATAAAGCTGTTGAAGCGGGAAGCGGCAGCCGTACCGGCCATCCCCCTTTACCTTGCAGCAAGTAGGCGCCGGACGCGCCGGACCTCCCTGCACTACTGCCTCGGAGGGGATGGTATTCTCCCTCCCGAAAGGGGAGTCCTCCTCCCTCTAAAAGGAATGAGAGAGGAAAGGCGTGGGATGTTCGAGGGTGACTGGGAGACGGGGTAGTTGTTTGCTTGATGATAACGTCGAACTAATCGCACCGTTACTACAAAAGTCTCCCGACGTCCGTAAATTGGTGTTCCGTGTCAATCAACGTTATGAGTCCTTCGTAGAGTGACTATGGGAGCCGATACCTGATTTAGTATAGCTTACGCGGGAGCAACCCTTACCTACATACCACAAAGAGAGCTCGGTGCTACGGTTATGAAGCAGACCCGCCGCAGAAAAAAGGCATCCCTTTGAAGAAATTTAATTTCTTTGCGTATAAAGCACACTTTTCAGATTTAGCTTTTCACTGCATTTTTCACAGATTGGTAATTTTTCTGCTAGTATATACTCCTGGATGCATGGAATGACAGCGATGCAATTAGAATTGTTCACGCATATTGCCTTCCATAAACGTCTGAGTGCGGGTGTACTATTGAGTCAGAGAGAAAAGAAATCACAAATTATGATGTAAATGAAGTTTTTGTATTTTTTTAGCTCAGCTATAACGGCCGAGCTATACTTAACTGGTTTTAGAGATTTTCCTTGAACACTCTTTCTTTTTTTAATAATTTGAATTGTAGGCTTGTATTTTGTCAATGCTTTCATTTAGTCACTTGTCGACTAACCATCTCGTATCGCTGTGGTCTTAGGTGTCTATTAAAAGTGAAAGTCTTATCTAGCTGCCCCATATTGGATATTTTTTTTACAGATTCGTGGTTGTACTACATAACAATGACTCAAGGTCGCATACTGTTGCTACCACTGGTAAGTTCGATGTGTGTGTTATTTGCATGGCCTGAGCGTTCTGTTGTAGATAACTTGCTGGCACGATAGTTTCGTAGGCACACTGCGGGATATAGCGAGAGAAATGTTGTTTTTCACCCTCTCTATTATAGCTTTTTGAACACTTTTAAGTAACAAGTTCCTTCAAGGCGTGGAAGATACGCATCTTGAGGCAGCGTTTCAAACAATATGAATTGGTTCGTAGTCCTCGTAGGTACCGTATACACTCAAATAAGGGCCGCACATTTTTTGCGGTTTATGCCGGGTGCGGCTCTTATACGAAAGTCAGGTTTTTCGGTTCAACGTTCACATTGTATTGAGGGGAAATAATTCATATGTGCATGCAATCTGACTACACCTGTTGCCTAGTTGCAGACACCTCTAAGGTTCTCCGTCGCCATCCCTATCGCCGCTCCTCGGGCCGGGCTTCTCACTATCCTCATAAATATTGTCCCCTTTGGTTGAATTCTTTACATTATACATTTCATTAAGTGTTTTAAATGAGTTTTTTAATTTCCTTAAATTGTTTACAACATCCGTGGGCATCCCGCGCCATGAATTCAAAATCTAGCAGTACACAAGATCAATCACTACGGTCCCTCGTTGCCATGAATACTGAGAGCAGCAGGCATTTTTCACTTACAAGCTCCCCAGGGAGCATGCCGCGATTCACTGAAAAGTTAAAAAATTTAAACGTTACAACCCTTTGTTGTAGTTTCCTTTTCCTGATTTTGTAGCAATAGCTACATTACGGTAGCATTTCGATCCTGCAGCGTGGCGGCGCCGTGGCGGTGGCTGCGCCACCACGCTGTCACGTGGTGCGAAGCTGCTGCCGGCGGCGCTGCGCCATGGCTGATCACGTGGTTCGCCATGTGGTTGGTCACGTGACCAGCCACGTGGCGCGGAGCAGGTGCGGCTGCCGGCGGCGCGGCGCGACGGCGAAACCGAGCTGCCACAGCTGTGCGCATGCGCCGTGTCAAGCGGGACGACGATGAAGAAGGAACGCGCAGCGAAACAGAGCGGCGAAAGGCTTACTTTGCAGTTCAATTGAGCAAGTTCCACTCGGCCAGCTGTAGCTATCGCGTCACTCCAGGTTTAACCAGAGCTAAACCGCCACCAATTTTTTTCGTTTTCCATACATGAGCGTGGCCCCTGGTGCAGTGTTAACGGTGTTTTCCGTAGTCCTGGCGGCTTCGTAAAAACGCAGGGACATCTGACTTCTTTGCAACGAAATCTTGAGGTCATGTGGATATATCATGTTTCTGTCCAGGCAATCGAAATAAACTGTGGGTTTTGGTGCTACAGGGCCCTGCATGGTCATGTATCGCGCCGAACATGAGAAGCATTGACAGTCTTCTGCTGCTATTCATTTGCTATCACCTCGTTGCTTCGGGTTTTAAACTTAATACACACATACGCCTTCCTTTAGTTGCCGTAGAGTAATGCATACACTTACATGATCGCAGAGGAGAGAGGCTTAACAAAGCACATACACATACTGGCATCATAAAAATGAAGGCAGAAAAATATACTCGCCTTGCACATTGTATACAGATAGCTATACCCTGAGAACTATAAAGAGGCAAAAAGTCCGCCCCTGGGTTCATCACCAAAGCCTCTTGTCATATGAATTTCAATAAAAAAGCTCGCCACTTTAATTTTGCGCAGTTAAGTCTCGGCTTTGAGTCTTATATTGTGTAAAGGCTGTAAAGAACGTCTTCGCGCAAAATTAAGTGCATAAACGCCAGTATACGAAGAGTTATTATACCAATCTGTATGGAAACATTGCGGTTATTATTTTATTTCGTTTAAATATTTGCGCGCATGTGCCGTATTAACTTTCGATGCTTTGATAACGCGAAATTTTCCTCCAACCGGTTCTGGTGTTGCCTATAGGAACCATTTGAGCGCCTTGGATATGCTTAGGATAACTAGTACAAGACTTTCCGCCTATTTATCCCAACCCTGAATAACCACAAAGTCAGCATGACTTTGAATGACCTCTAGTCCCCCCCAGAGAAGTTGGTGTGGGCTAAAGTAAGCCCACTGAGTTAGCGGACATGATGAAATGGCGACGAACGCTAGCGGTTCGCACTCTTTGAATGCGGGATGTAATTGCTCTGAGACTTCTTAAACATGGTATCGGTCATGCAGCAAACCCTCCTCAACGAAGAATTTGCACTCGTTCATTGCTTATACGTAGCCAATAATGCCCGTAGTCGTCAAAAAATCACTGTTACACTGAGTCTTGTGGTAAGCGCGTTAAATATGACTGATCTGTCTTTCTTAACGGGAGGTTTTGTTAGATGCTGCTCATGCCGCGCATATTCTGACAAGTGTATAAAGGCACATTCAGAAAATGCATGACGCATGCAATGAAATGCGGTTGTTGTCTCCATGAACAACGGTAAAAAGCGTTGAAATAAAAATTATAAATATTCAGTTTTTAGTTTCACTCTGATAGAATTCATATTTAAAACACTGATGCAATTTTTTGAATTGATCTGAAATTTCAAACAGTGCATCATACAACGTGTCTACGTAGACCGTTTCTATTTAGGGTAACCAACACTGTCTGCCGAAAGAGTTGCGAGACTAAGTTCGCATTGTGATATCTCTTGGGACACCATTTTTTCGTTATATTCTCTCGGTAGATCGTGTCGGCTTACGTCCTTCCGTTCTGCGGAGCTGGCGTCCATGACGATTTCACCGAGCGGGTGTTCGCCCAGCTGAAGACGCTGTACGAATGTGAGAGGTCGGCGCTACTCGACGCCGAAGGCAACAATCGCGGTGAGAATGTAGCGAAGTTTGAGTTCGGGCTGATTTTGGCCTTTAATCGGTAATGCCCGCCGGAACTAAAGGTTCTTCGACGGCTCCTGATCTCAAACGTAATCACATCAAACTTGATCACCCCAAGCGTTCTCAATAGGGAAGTAATTTGCAAAATGTCGTTCCCTTGTCTTGATGATTTATGCTTGATTATTCTTTGAACCTACAGTGCCTTTGTGCCCCAGGAATTTTGACGGCTGGCATTGCTGGTCTCCGACAGCACCAGGTTCGACAGCATGGGCGCCGTGTCCGAGTTATCTTCCAGGTCATGTGAGCGGCTCGAGTGAGTGATTGTTCAAGACTCTTTTGGCTTACGCCTGTAGACGCTTAACTTGGAGTTCATATTCTAATAACTTACCTGCTGTTCGGTTGTCTTTCGTGATCACGCCTAGGACGCTGAACTATCGAGGCATACAGTTGGGTAGACGAACAGAGACAACTATATAACCCGGCTTCGTAATTATAACCTGCTTGTTACTAGGGCGAAATGCGGTATCTACATATTTTTGGGCTTTAAAGTGCAGTGTACGCTGGTGAACTTTCAGAGGAGCTAGGAGGTATGCCAACGGCATTTAAACTTTCCAAATGGCAAAAATCGGTAAAGACACATGGAATAATCAGCTGATGTAAACACTTGAAGGAAGTGAGTATTGGAGTGAACAAAAGGTGGAAATGTAAAAGCATTCCAGAAGCTTAAAGTAGTAGTAATAAGTGGTTTTATTAAAATTATTAATAAAATGGAAAGAAAAGATTTTTGCTAGCCCCGGCATCTGCCATCGATACTGAAGTGCCTGAGCTGGGGCAGAGGAAATAAAGGATTGCAGGCCGAACGAAGAAATGAAATGAAAGAGGTGAGGGGACAGGAAGAAAGGATAGTGGGGAGAGATGATTTACACAAAAACTATTTACACAATATAAAATTAAAGCACAGTTAGCGGTTTAGCCACAGTGAATTTTGAAGTGACCGGAACTTGAGACAGGCATAAGTTATTAAAAGGGATCTGGTATGCTTGGTTTTAATGGTAATTTCCTCAGAACCATTCATTCATTCCCCATGCCAAATTTACACTGAGCCAATTGCTGCGGCCTGCCCTGGAGTGCACGGGGACACCTGCTGTTTTTATAAATTAGCGACATGAAGCATGTTTCCTCATTTCGTGACGCGTTACCTCACCTGAATGCAGCATAAACTTCGCCAACTACATCGAGGGTATCATGAGCGAGCGTCTCACCCAAAACCATAACATGACCGCCGCCAGTTAACCTCCGACTAAAAAAAAGATAAAGGACGAGCCAAACTTACAACCTATGTACAGCTGGTTTGGAACAATTTTAACAGTCGCTTTCTAGTCAAAAAACGTAAGATCATTTTTTTACTCAAGGATTGAAGGTCAGGCGCTGTAAGAAAAGTTCTTGTCACCTTGCTTTTCTCCCGACCCAAAGAAATGGCAGAGGCTGGTGTAATACAGTCTCCACACGAGGACACTAATCGTTAAAGTGTCGTGTACTCTAATGCATATTACATGGACATGTCTCCAAAAACTCCCCCATCTAAAGCTGCGCAATGCGGCCCTGGAACTGTGGCAGGTGAAGCTGACCAGCGCACGCCTGAACGACCGGGCGGCGCTCCTTGTCATCGCCAGACGGTCGACAGAAGCCTCCGGAGCTCCGGACACACGTCCTACTCATAAGCTCTCCAGCTACCATCCTCGTCAGTAAACGTTTAATCAGTCAATGAATCGTGAGCCCCATGCCCACAAATGTGTCATCCTCGAGAGTACCAGCTTTCCTGTCCTTATGGCTCTGATAGCGCACGCACAGCCGGATAATAATCACTATTCGGGAGAAGAAAGAACTTGGTACGGTTCACACTGGCGGAGTTCTGTGCGCAGCGATTGTTGTGGTATAGCGGTGGTGCTGGGATAGTTGATGCATCTGCATCTTTGCAACTGAGAGCATGGACACCTCCCGCCACTACCCCAAACAGAGCAAACATTCCCGTGGGAGGCTTGTTTGTGTTCATGGCCATTTCACGTCGGCGTGGCCGATCGTGGCAACGGCAGCGAAGCAGAGATCCCGTACGGGAATCTGTGATGTCTCTGATATCCATAAGGGGGTAGGTTTGGGCAGGGTGGTAATTCATTGTAATTAAAAGAGTTACATCTATTGCTTGATAAGACCGTCATTTTGTATAACCTGAGTAGAGAAATCAAGGAAGCGTGCGGAATAGCATAGTAAGGCGATCAATGCGTCAGCAGGCCGTCTTTGACATTATAACTGAAAGAGCCCGATATCATGGCATAATGGCATGTGGCACTTTTGTTATGTTTTTTAATCTCCTTTCCGTCAGCTGTATCAGTTTCGTATATATGCTCCTGGTCTACAATAAATCCCCTGTTTTGAAAGTTAGCGCTTGTCCCGTTTTGTCTTCTTCCTTCCTTCTTCCCGCGCTATGCTTCCTTTGATATCCATCCAACTTCTATCGTTGTATGTCATGCAAGATTTTCGGCTGCTTTCTCAGGGCATAGAAGGCAGTGACAGGCGTATGGCGCCCTGGACCTCTTCTTCCTCTGATATTTGACCAAGGCTCACCTAACCCACCCTCTCTCCCCACATGTCAGACCTGCCGTAATCGCGCGACCACAGAAGGCGCAATAATACACTAAACAGTCCATCCCCCGCTCGATGTCAACAGCAATTTGACTCACGGCTAAACCGCAAAGCATGTTTGCTGAATACAATGGAGGCTACTGCGGTGCTAGGCCATTTACGACTGAGAAAGTGTCTTGGACAGCCGTCGTTGCAGAAAGATGCGCAAGCAAGGTGAGCGGCCAGACTGTGAGAAAGAATGTTTACGTAGGAAGGCTGAGAGGTCGGCCCGAAACTGAATTCAAACTAGGCGCATTCTCTGAGGCGGAACTGAAATATTTCCGCTGCTCTTTCTTCTGGCCGGAAACTGGCTGTATGCTTGTGTGGTCTCTTTCTCTCTCTCTGAAATGCTTCTGGAGGCGCTGATTTTTTATAGTAGGAGAAATGGACAAAATAGGGCCACTCATATAATTTTTTGTCTGTTATGCCAGTAGTGGTAGAAGTAAAAAGGATTCGGACCTCATTTCGTACATTTATCACGTGAATGCTTTCACCAGCAAGTTGCATGCAAGAGGAGGGAGTTTTGGATGTGAACTGATTAGATATAGCACGCCATCAGATGACCTCTACAACTTAACGCGCTCGCTCCAACGCAGGTTTGGCCACGCGTCACTGCTCCGACAATGGTCTATGGGATGAGACAATGGCAAATTATACCTCGTGTACAGGATCGCCATATCATGTAAGTTTTCGAAAAGACGTCCAGTGCATGAGTACTGACGCTCCGTTAAATCCCTACCTAGATTAATTCTTAAACATCAGAACGCTCATAATCGTTTCGTGAGTTCTTTGTGTCACAGCCTCTCGGTGACGCGCGAGTTTGAATCGACCTGAACGTGAAATGTCTTGCACGGGCAATAATGCTGGCAATGCTACTTATGAAATAATGTTGGTTAGTTTTAGGAGGAGTTTCGTTTCCTTATTTAACTTTTGAGAATAGTAAATTTTTACATGTGGAAATGCATAGAGACTATCTTACTTGTGGTACTCGGCACTGGATTCGTGCTATATACAATAAGATTAAAGTTTATATGTAGTGCACAATTTGAACCATAGTTTTATGTTTCTTTATGATTAAGTAATTCAGCGATCAGCAATCTTAAAGATATTCTTACAAACGGCCCTGTACAGATTAAGGTGACGAAATGAGGGGCTCATTACGGTACACCGAAAAATGCAGCCAATGATCACTGAAACCAAGGAAAGCTCAGGGAAATGTTTTTTTAACGTTGACGTTCATCAGAAATTAATGTCGTAATTATTATACGCGCGTAAGGTGCCATAGCTCAGTTCGTCAGTTAATCGAACGCCAAACGTGACGTGTGAAGGTCCTCTGTTAGCAACCTTATGCCTGTGTGTGGTTGTCTTCTTTTCTAGTTTCAGTTCATTATCTTCGATCGAAATAATTATTAAGACGCTAACTGCCCACATTTGTAAAGAATGCTTTCCGTCGCTTAAAAGACTGCTAGATTCTCTCGTGCCAAAAGGAACATTAAAACGGCATAATTTTAATTTATCACATAAGATCTTTCAACCAGATTATAAAGCTATAGTCGCCCAGTATTCAAACTTATGTCTGGCTGAGCGTGCACACAAAAACAAATTTCTTGAAATATTTTTCTGGCAGTGTACAAAAGAGAATCCACTTTGTGCTCTTCACAATGCAATCCATATGACACATGAGCGCCGAGAGGATTACAATCCAGAACTTCATGCCAGTGAGATTAGGAGAGCATGTTCACTCAGCAAATTCAAATATCATGTCTTGCTTTTGCTGCCTACCGTCAACACGCGAAAGTAGCCATGTCACATTGCACTACGGCTAGCTGAGGCCGAGAAGAGCCCTAAACAATTAAGACCACGTAACATTTTACTACAGCATCCAGCCAGATGCTACACTGCCAGCGATTAGCGATTGTGAAGCAGTAATGGTTTGCGAGAGATCGCCAGGCAGTCAACTTATATTGGCAGCTTGTGAACACAGCGCCCCTTAATCTCCACTTTCCAGGACCCTAGTCTCAAGGTTCTATACGGTATAGCGGAAGACGTCGGACACTACGTTCCGTGGGAGCGAAGCTCGCTGCGTGGAGAGAACCGGATGTGGCGGGACAAAATCGACCGCTTCAAGAATTGCCTCAGATATATGCTGCAAAGGCCAGCACTGCATCTCGGTAAGGAAATGGTAATATCATGGGTCTTCGTGTATTGCTTACACGCTTGCGAATATTGTAGGTTTCTAGCAAGTATATAGTGGGGCGTTTTAGGTGGCTCCTTTGTGATGTCCACCTTTCATACTGAATTAATCTTAAAACCTGTGGTACTTGTGGTCACTCCAAATTAACATCTATATTGCGGGCACAGTTAGTGAGCTAGGTACTACATTTCAAAGATACGCATAGAAGTGTAATTTTTGCTTTTAATTAAACTACAATGCGCTAAGGCACAATGGAATGCAATTTTTTTCCGCATATAGTTATTTTAAAGTCCGATTTTAGTATCCTGCTTTGAAATCGATAAAAAAGGTATTATTGCCTATGGCCTTCCTGAGAAACGTTTATCTTAACAGTCGCTTGTGATATCTACCAAATGGAGCCTGATGTTGTTTTTAGTACACTAACGTTTGTTCTTTTATTGCGTAAATGTTATTTGACTTTCGTATGATTAACAAGAAATAGTTTTATTACCTGGTGTACATTCTTAAACAATCTGCACCTTTGAAGTCACTTGCAGAATCTATAGAATCAAACGCGATGTATCCTCTATTACAAATACTTAGTATCAGTGTATGCTGCCCTTAAATGATCTCGCCATAGATGACAACCGGTCAATGTGTTACCGTACATGGGACGGCTGGACTTTTTGGAAGGACACCCCGCCGGGTCAGACCGCCTACGCATCCTGTCCGCGTTTTGTGGCTGGCTTCAGTGGATTGAGTGAGTGATCAACAACTCAGCTAATGGATTTGAAAGTGCTTAACTATGTTTAGGATTTTTTTATAGGTTTGCACAAAAATAACCGATTAACATGGAAAATTAGGAAATTAAAACCAAAGTAAAAAATATACTCTGAGCAACTCAAGTGATTAGACAAAAGGTGGGGTTAATTACACGAGGTTTGATTTATTATACTGAGATTACCTAGCTTAGAATATTGGATTAAATTTTTGCATAATTTTTTTATCCTTCTACAAACGCAAAAAAAAATTAAGAAACGTAACTTCCACAATAATATTTTTGTGCATGTGTGTTGCTATGGATCTTCCATTGCTTTGTTACACTGCTGATACTGTCGAACTGCGCAATCAATTTAGGTTCTGGTTTTTCTTAAACCCTGCTTCCTTAGCAATAATTTAATTTGCCCTGAATAACCCTATAAAAAAAAAAGGTTGAGCAACATAATCACCGGCGCGCACAATTCAGTATTCCGGGTGGTACAGTTTAAAATAGAGGCCAAGAGTTTGACGGCCTGCTCGTCTTGAAGCGAAATTATTCTTCGTGCCTCATTGTTAATGCTTTAATGTCAATATTTCCTGTAGGTAAGAAAGAGTTTATATGACTGATTTTCCAAAATATCAGGCATTGGCGTTTTGTTCCGAGGATAAAATAAAAGCAGCCAGTGCTTACGTTCGATGCTTAGCGCACAAATGTCCGACGAGAGCCGTTTTATATATGGCGCGCTTTGCTGTACTGCTTTAGGCAGTGTGCAGTCGTAAACACAATTGTCTATAGCGTGAGGAGCAAAATTGCAAAGAGGCAGGCAGGTGTCCTGTTTGGTGGTTTTGCTCCTCACGATGTCTTACCAACTGGCCTACAACCACGTCCTTCTAAGTTACATGACTATAGCGCTCGAAAGGCCCACCTGGGAATGCAATAGCGTCACTTATGAGTGGCGTGGGGCTCAAAAGAAGAAAATATCGCGCATGCAAATTTGCAAAGATCGTGTTCAACTTATCATGCTTTTGAAAAATTCATAGGGTGCCCAAGACTGCTTACGTGCGGTGAAAGGGAAAGAATTAGAGTTATAATGAGTGTTCGGCCTCAACGCAGGTTGTGCACTTAAAAATGAAAGAAAGACGCGCCTCCGCACTTTGATTCCACAAACGCTTAATCCACAAAGGTTCGAGTGAAACATTCTGACACTCTGTTCCAATAATTGTCTCAAGCTCGCCTCCAACCTAAGAGAGGAATGCTGTACGGAAGAAGTGTGACACGACCCGCAACTGTGTACGACGAAGGGTGCCGTCACAATTTTAATGCGAAAATTGTTTTTGAAAAAACAAAATGACGCAGTAATTGCCTCTAATCTCGCTGGACGCCTCAACCGCGTTTCAAGGAAAGATGTTGAGAGCCAGGAAAGCGCGCAATTGAAGGTGCACACGTTGTCGGTTCGAATCCTTGTCACAAGCAAGCCTCCAACAGAGAAATCTTAAGAACCCTCCGAAACGCTGTGCTACAAACGGTTGCTCACTATTTTGGTACGAATGTAGTCCGGAAAACTGGCGCCACGTTGAGGTCGGTCAGTGGGAGGTATATACCTCTGAATAAACGACAAATATTTGATTCTCTGAAATGGCGGTGCTCGGCTGACTTTGTGCACCCTACGACCGCTTCATGCCGTCACCCTATTTTTCTTTCCATCGCTGGGATTTTCTGTACCATCTGCGAGTACACGCTCACACTCACACACTAACATACTAACACATGCCGCTGGATTCGCTCGTCATGGGGGTAGTGAGGCTTCCACCTTAAAACTATATCAAGTTCGCCACGCAGCGGCGATTGTCTTAAATAAACAGCAGAGCGTGCCGTTCTAATGCCCTAGACTAATGCGTTGTCGACTTTACATCTGAGGCCGGTGCTCAGTCTGGTTACAGCGCCGATCTTCTTCCCGCCCGCCAGCGAGCAAAGCAAGGTTCTCTCTGCAATGAAAAAGCCGCCGCGGTGGCTCAGTGGTTATGGCGCTCGGCTGCCGGCCCGAAAGACGCGGGTTCGATCCTGGCCGCGGCGGTGGAATTTCGATGAAGGCGAAATTCTAGAGGCCCGTGTACTGTGCGATGTCAGTGCACGTTAAAAAACCCCAGGTGGTCGAAATTTCCGCAGCCCTTCACTACGGCGTCTCTCATAGCCTGAGTCGCTTTGGGACGGTTAACCCCCATAAACTATAAACCAAATCTCTGCAATGAAAATTGCACGACGAGGCGACGAAGCCGACTTCCACAATGGTGAGCGTGGCAGTGGGCGAGAGCTTCTTCGTGGATCATAACACTAGGCTGAAGTACATGCGCCACGTGTTTTTTGTAACATTAATGTGTCGTGATGCAGAGTTAATCTAGAGGCTTCTCGCTGCCGTAGAGAGCTTATACAGTAACTGTAGCGTCATGCAGCGTGCGGCGCCACCACTCGGTGCTCCTAGCTTTAACTCAGTCGATGCAATGACTGCGGAGCCACGCCAGCCCAGGGTCTCACCATCTGCTTCTGTTTAGTTTCATCTTAGACAGTGCGATGGCTGTGGCGTCGTGCAAGCAATATCACCGGATTACTGATGGAGGTCTGCTTAGAGGGCAAGGGAGAGGTGTAAGACGGCTCTCACCGTAAAAGCCGGCAATGCCAAAAAAGAGAAAAAAAGCTGCCAGACATCCAGCAGTAGCATTAGCTTAATTGAACCAGGTGCCCTCGCTAGCCACGCAACATAGACGTGTCCCTACTTCTCTCCAAAGGGAAAGCTGAGAAGGTGTGCACCTTGAATGGCACCTGGTTTCGGCACCCCGTTAGCGGCAACGTCTGGTCCAACTACACTACCTGTGTTGACGAAGGCGACCTGCAGGTATGTAGCCCTCTTAGGAGTATTTTCTTAGGTATGCTTGCAAGAAAAAAAAGACACGAATTCTTATTTCAAATCTTATACCGGTTTCCACGCAAAATTATTACTTGTAATCTTCGCAGTGTGCACGAAATCAATGACGTAATGATCATTTGGGAATTGTGCTGTAAGTATATAGTATCTTCCCGGAAAATGAAAAACTCTGCTAATTTCTTCAGCGTAGAGGCTTGATCGGTCGAAAAGCATTGTCTCGGCAGCCATGTACACTCAGAAGAGGTAAAACGACAACGAAATACATAAGGCCATAAACAGATATAAGCCCACCACTCAGCGACTCTCATATACTAAGATACGAACATCTTCGGCACTTGGGTGATAAATATCACATGAAGTGTGCCCTCAGCCGTGCTGACACCCTTGTATTGTCACGGCTTCTGACTGCACTGGTTTAGAAGGCGATTATTCGCACTATTTGGTGATTTTACGTGTCTATGGTTGGCCAGTAAAATATATATTACTGTTGGCTTATAGGCCAGAAGTGAGTAGAATAGCCGTTCAAATTCTACTCGGGAAGTAATCAACGTGAGCTCTAGTTTCCAAAAAGGTTGTGATACTGTTTTTAATGGTGACAAGATGTTTTAACTCAGATATGCGTGCTTCATGTTATGCTTCTATTGCCTCAAATAGCAGACAAATCAAATAGCAGACAGTTGTCTCTTAAGCGATGCCAGGCAGCTGTGATCTTTAATTTCCAGCCACTGATTAGGAAATACGTTATAAAATAAATATGCTAGGAACAATTATTTGCAAAAATACATAAAGTCATGCTGACTGCATTTTTGGATAGACCAGCCTCAAAATGGAAAGGAATCGAGAAAGCAATTACGAGGCCACACCATGGCCTCGCTGGTAATAAAGCCGGATTGGAGATTTTCACGCGTCTTTTGCCTACACTAGATTGTATCTATACTATTGCATTGTTGAGCTGGGATAAAAAAAAGGTGTTTATTGTTCGCTCCTCTTTACCGAACTCATCCCTGTTGTCGCGATATCTAATGATTGGTCAAACTAATTTGAACACTTTCATTTCGCAGTTCCGAAACTTCGTGAACTTGCTGTACGTTATTGGGTACACATTATCTTCCGCGGCGCTGCTGTTCTCACTGTTCATATTTTGCTACTTCAGGTGAGTCTGAATGCATATATCCTCAATGGTTGGGCTTTCGCATGCGTACCCTATTTCGGCAGACTAGAGTTTTGTGATTTGATCTTGTTTAAATCATCTAGAAAACCAGATAATGCTTATGGTCTAGAGCGCCATCCGGCTGCACGTCTTCCAATGTCATATGACGTTTTGCAAATGACAAGAGTGTATTTCTTTATACGGATGTGCCGCAAAATCTAAAAGGCCAGTCGATCTCAAGCCTCAAGTCGATCTCAAGTATTGCTGAGAATAAAATTTGTTTTAAAAGTCGCGTAATATAAAGTTCAAAGTTGATATTCACGAAAAATCTGCATGCAAGACCTAAAGAAGAGCGACCTATCGGTGGAAAGGAAAACGAAGGAGAAAGGTTTAGTAAACGGAGTTCAGAATTTTCAGCTGTTATTAATAATTAATTAGTGATACGTCTAAAGGTGAGAAATTATATGACCAGGATATAAATTGCAGAGAAGAGATAGGTCTTCCCTTGAAGGACAAGTAGCTATCATTACAAATAACATTATTATTGTTTCTGAAATCAAAAGTTTGTTTGAAGGGGTCTGTTTTCGGGAACGACTATTTTTCTTCGCGCAGTGTATCGCGTAAACTTTCTAGAAGGCCGTAAGATTTTTGTCGGTTTACCAGCAAGAATTTAGGAGAGATGCCAGCTGCTACCGAGCTTGTACCCCCAGTGCATGAATTTTCAAGGATACTGGATGCGTCCAGACAACCAGACGTCTTATTGTTTGTCTCAGTGAGGCTTTTGACAAGGTGCCTTACTAATAATTATTTAACCTTAACACATTAGAGCTGCCCTCATTTATAATTAAGTGGGTATGTACCTATCTCACAGATGGGCAGCAATTCAATCATTCCGCAATTCCTGTTCAGACATGCTACATGCGACTTCACTGCCTTGGGGTCCCTGTTATTGTAGCGAGAGCTACATTATGCTAGCACTTCAAGCCTTCAGCGTGGCGCCCCTTGAGCTCTGTGGCGGCGGCGTAGCTGGTCACGTGGTTGGTCACGTGGTGCGGAGCAGCTGCCAGCGGCGCGGCGCGCCGGCGAAAGCAGAGGGGGAAAGAGTGAATCCGCGTCTAGGGACGAAGATGAAAAAGGCGAAACGGAGCAGCGAAAGACTGACTTTGCAATTAGGCTTCGCCCAGGTGTAGCTGTGTATCTATCGCGTCAGTCCTGGTTTAACCAGAGCTAAACCACAACCACTTTTTTGCCTGTGTGAACGACCTAGTGGATGTTGTTGAAAAGGTTGTATCTTTAGAGCTGTTCGTCGACGACTGTGCGGTTTTCAATGAGATAGTAAGTGATTATGACTACCTGACATTACAAACCGTAGTAGCAATCGCCGACCGGTGTGCGCGCTGGGGTACCAATATTAACCAAGGCTATACCATAATGTTATGAATTACTAAAAAAAAGTGCCCGGGCTACAAAGTTACATACTTTACAACCTTCTTATTTTATAGGTAACCTCGGAGTTACCCTCACTAACCAACTTACATGGTCTTCGCGTATCTCCGACACCTGCTCATCCGCAAATAAGAAATTATGTTTTGTTTAAAGAAAACAGAAAACACAAACAGAAACAAAAAAAAACAGATGAGAATCAGTACCAGAATTACAACATGCAGGGTTTGTGTTAGGTTCCGACTTGAATATGCGGCAGGAGCCTGGGATCCACGTAATAAAAAAGACTTCGCTCAAATTGAGCATGCACTCCGAAAAGCAGTTCGTTTCATTTATGATAGAAAAGGACAGATTTTCCAAGCGCATTAATTCTGAAGAGTAACTTACAATATTTAGCAGTAAGAAGAAACGTTAGCGGCCAAGTATTGCTTTACATATAAATCTCGCGAAAACTGAAGGCAGATCTTCCCGATTGCGTGAAATTGGCGAGCACTACAAATACACTACATGTACATGAACACTCATTAACCCCAATTTTCCCACGAACCAACGTGGTTTAAGTTCAGTTTTTTCCCGAATACTGACGCGGAGTGGAATCACCTTTTTTTTGGGTTTATGTATATCAATGCATTTCCAGAAGGGGTTCGAGGATTTTTTGTATGGTTCCTAGTGTTGTTGTTTTGATGACTGTTGTTTTAACATGTCTTGTATATGGCTTTTGCGCTGTTGCGCCTGGTGGTTTTATGGCTTTTATATTTTAGTTGTGTGCCCCCCCCCCCCCCTTGCTTGGGCCAAATTTGTGGCTCGCAGTATGTACAAATAAATAAATAAATAAAATAAATAAATAAATAAATAAATAAATAAATAAATAAATAAATAAATAAATAAATAAATAAATAATATCCGTCCATCCACAGAACAGCTGACCATAAAACATTTTAGACGAAATCGCCCGCTACAGAACTTCCAGACGCACGAGACTAACACAAAAATGTAGCCAAATATTTATTTTTATTGTATTTACAGGATACTGTAGGCTAAGTGCCCAAGCAGCAGTGGCTTACAGACATATATAGTATACAAGGCATGAAGGATATATACAGTTTAAACACACCAACTCATATGAAACAACAGAAAGAAACTTCCCACGACACCCGAGTGTTGTGACAACAGATGTAGAATAAAATTTTGCACCGCGTTATTCAACATCTCGAACATAGTTTTATTTTATTGTCTATGAGTCTTCCGGCGCTTACTGGTTGTTGCTGAGCGCTCTGTCTGATATCGTTTTGACCGCGAGAACCGACGTGCTGTGCTACCTCTTTCACAACCATTGGGCAAGGAAAACTCCAGCGGCGATATCGGCATGTTCTTGGATTTATATATCAGAAAAATATTGTTGGTCATGCTGCCTGTGTATAATGACAAAAATAAGATCACGTAGAAAACCTTCAGCCATCAATGCGCCAAACGTATGCGTCAAAAAATGTGAAAAAGTGCGGAAGAGATAGCGTATCACATATAGGTACAAGCAGTCAGAGAGTAAAAGTGTCTCTATATTCCTGTCTCATTTAGGGAAGCTTAACTTCTGAGCAATCATGATAAAAATTACAGAATGCAGACCCGAAAAATAACATTTTTGCGTTTCTTGCAACCACTCAGACAGCTGGTATTCCTTGCATCCGATGGAGCATGCACAGCCCTTCATGTATTCCGGCTTTTCAGTTTGCTACTTCTCCTGATTCGATGGTAAAAAGCTTTTTTCGAGAACCTTTATCCGAAAATTCTTCAGAACTGCACATCTCTAGATCCATCTTTATCTAAAACTTCATCTAATGTAATGACGTGTCCTTATCCAAAGGAACTATGTGCTTAAAATTTGTCCGAGAAAGCGAATATAAAAACAAACACCGCACCGGAAAAACGTTGGGCCTATGACGAACTCCTTAAGAAAAATAAACAACTTGCCTTTCAGCAGCGCATGATGTTGGTACTTCTGCCAAGTCTGTTTCTGCGCGGCTTCTTTGTAACTGCTGCAGTATGGAGCGCGTTCATTGGCGCGCTTGTATTTCAGAACTGGCTTTAGAATAGCCTCTATTTCGCATAACACCTTCCGATATCAGTGGAAAATTGAGAAATGGAAGCCGCCTAAGTGCATTTGATGCTACAGACATACCCCGCGATCATTGAATCCTGTATGACATTGTTAACGGCTTTCTTAAAAATGCATCCATGGGCCGGCAGAAACTTATATGACATGAAAATCATTCATATGCTGAAGAAAATACGAATTTTTGACTACTTTGTAAAGTGAATAGTTATGCACAGAAAACGTGCATGATATTTTCTATAAAATAAAAAAAACAGTTCGAGTAAGGTATTTCCCGCTGCCTCTTTGTCCGGCTTAATATTCTTTGAACAAATATTCGTGCATATTTCGCCCAAAAATATTTCTGCTGACGATAATGTTCGCATAACAAACTATTTTGCAGGTCTCTGCGCTGCAGAAGAATCACTATTCACAAGAATCTGTTTCTATCGTTCATCATCAACAATCTCTGTTGGATAGTGTGGTACAGCCACGTCATTTCCAACCCGGATGTAATAGAGCGAAATCCTGTGAGTACAACGGAATATAACTTTCTCGTAACGCAGAGAAGTGAACCTTAGAATAGACTTTGTCATATCACTGATGAACTAAAGTCGTATCAACTATGGAAAGTAATCTCCTTTCCTCGCAGATATGGTGCCGAGCGTTGCACGTGGTTACGCAGTATTTTCTGCTCTGCAACTATCTTTGGATGTTCTGCGAGGGCTTCTATCTGCACACATTGCTCGTGGTAGCGTTCATTGCCGAGGAGAAAATACTAACGTCGCTTCTGCTCATCGGCTGGGGTGAGTCATCTGAAGCCGTGCGCTTCATGCGTCAAGTCGTAGGCGCCAACAATTTTTTTATCGATATCATTTCTGAATGAAACGAGTTCCTCAGGCCACGGATTAAAAATATAATTTCTTAATTTTACACTAATTGCAAGGCGGAAGCTATGGCCTCCTAGCGAAGACCGGCCCAAGACAACTCATGGGTTGCTGAGAACATCGGTTCTTGACGCTTTCAGCACCACCTGTAAGAAGGCATCACAGAGTAAAAGAGCAACCTGGCATGCAATAAAAAGGATTATAATGAAATGAATGAACTTGAAACCAGTGGAGTAAAACTAAATTGTTATCAAGTTAATGTCATTCATTAATACTTCCCGGAAAGATAGGGAGCTCGAGAGAGCAGTAACGAGTAGAAAAGAGAGTCATTCTGAGCTCGAGTTTGTATCGAATAGCAATTTGTGCATACCGAGCATTTTGCCTAAGAAGTCCTGCAGTTTTTAAAAGTTTTGAGTGAGAACACTTTTTTCGGCTAAGAATTGTCGGCGGCGCAGCACGTCAGAATACAGCTAAGACGTACTAACTGTTAAGCGAGTTAACTAATAGTGAATGCTTAACTTTTTACCCATCACTGTTACTTCACTAATTTATTGAAAGACGTGTTAACGACCTTAAGTAATATATGCATCAGTTTTTTATAATTTCGAAAACGCAGGTACCCTCGGCACTGTGGCCCAAGAAATTTTTCCTACATCGTGGCAAGATGAAAAGCTCGCCGTGAAAGAAACCCCTCTTGTGCACGTAACTCGTCGAAATGGCCAAAATTTGTTCGGCCACAGCGGTGAGGGCGTCTGCGCTTGTGAAATTATAGAAGCTGATGCGGATATTACTTATGGTGGGTTGCGCGCCTCTTAATAAACTGACTAACAATAATAATTAAAATGTTAAGGACTCGATTTTAGTTTATGTTTGTACTAGTTAAGACGTTTTAGCTATGATATGACGCGCTATATTGCTAACAATGCTATCGCAAAAAAAGCGCTCCTCATACGAAGAAACTCTATCTTTAAATGTTGCAGAACATCTTAGATGAAATTTTTTGTATATAATGCGATGTATTAGTAACTTGGCATATATGCGCAGTTTTCTGTAAATCTATATTTTTACTTTAAGAAATATAAACCTTAGAAGAAATTTAGGAAAAGAGTGCTCAAGCAGACTGCATGATGTTGAAATAAACAAGAAAGGACGATGGTTCAAAACGCACTGTATATTACCTTGCTGTAATAACGCGCTGTTGCCCTTCCTGACTCACTCCGAATATGGCCGTAAAGAAAAGGTGTTCAGACGAAAACATGCCCGTACTTTAAATATCAATTAACACAACCATTAAAAAAAGTTTATTGGGGATACCAAAAGGCCTTCTTAATTTCATAACAGTTATATAGGGAAGAAAATTGAGTATGCCTTTATCTATTGTAAAAACAGAGGGGGGGGGGGGGGATGGCGAAAACGGAACGAACACGAGAACACGAGCGCTGACTTTCAGCTGAAGATTTTTTACGGCAACGTATATTTACACGTTTCCACCTCACAAATAACACGAAACAAAACGAAAAAAAAACAATAATCCCGACAGCAACACTCCCCCTTTAATGTTTCATACGTTACAATTCTGAAAATGCGCCCTCTAAGACACTCTAGGATTAGCAGCGATAATGTGAGTTTCCTAAGGCATGCTGACCCACCCTTATCAATGTGATACGCTTCGACTAACTCTCTTATGGTTCTATTTTTATGTCTGAAAATGACAGACGCCTGATGTAGCAATGGGGCGCATTTGAGTTCGAATTATCAACAGTGCAGAGCTAAATTCGAAGCCTGAGAGAATTTAGAACGGTTAGAACAAAATTTTGCTTTTTGAACCCCGATTTCAAGCGGACATTACAAGCATTGACAATTTCACTCTTATGGTCAGTTTGAAACACTAATTTGAAAGGTTTTATTGAAATGACATGCGGCAGTACCAGCCTATTTAGCTTCTAGGTGAATGATGGTACAAAATTTCGAAGTTTTCCTCCACGGTACGGTTGCTTACAAACGGCTGCCTTAGCTCTAAATTAAAAGTAAAGCTAAATATGTTTTTTGATGCGCAGTAAGTAATGAGTTTAATGGGGCACACCTTTTATTTCTGAGCATTGAAGTTAGCTTTTATCAGGAAAATAAAAAAAAAGAACGATACTTGAAAGTATGTCAAAGATATCGACTGACCATTTCCAGACAAAAATTCAAAAAAGTATGACTTTTTTATCTACACAGACCTCACGCAGTTTTATTATAGTTTGGTGATTAGAGATGCCACGAAGAACTTCATCTTTACATTGTGCTTTAGCTGACTCTCTAACAAAAATATGTAACAGTGATTCTGAACCTGCATAGCTCTCATGAGATATTCTCCACTGCTATATTTAGGAGCATTCGGGTAATGAGAAGGCAAGTTATTGCTCTGAAAACAAAATCTGCAGAAAAAATAATGGAATCATCTCCAGTCTTCCACACGAACTACTATTTTGTAATTTCTGCAAAACGGAGTCCACGTTATACGGAAAATATTGAATTCCATATCTTTTTCGTACGTTTATCACGTACTTTCTGCAAAGTGTCACGTCATTTGCATGTGATGTGCACGACATCATGCGGCGTCAGTGTAAATTTCTAGTTCTCTAAACACATGGAAAGTCCGCATCACCTACGTATGTTCTGCATGATTGCTTTATAAGCAATAGAGAAAACATACAGAATCGTATAATGCGTTACGGAACGTTTAACTACGGCAAGAAGCCTCACATGTTCAACAATACAGCACTTATATCCATCAAAAATATCAGGACTGCAGTTCGATGACCGATCAATAGCTCATACGAGATACCTATTGTTACCATGACCGACTTTGCATAAGTTGTTCTGGACGTTAGGTATATGTAGTTTTCATGACGACACCAACCGCCCACTATAGCCCCGCTGATTTTATTGTGCGTGAGGTAAGCGCTTGAAACGACTTCTCCTTTATGAATTGAGTTCTGAAGATTGAGCTGGCGGGCTGATTTGTACTGAATTGTGAATACACAGCGCAAACCACGAGAACAAATTGTACATAAAGATAGTGTGTATCTTCTGTGTATTAAACAGCTCACGTGTGTGACTCGTACCTTTTGTGCACTTTGTCCTTGGGCCTTGCGGTGTGTATTCCCAGCACCCAGCTTAATCATGCGTTGTTACAGCAGGACCTTGGTCATTGGTTTCAAATTATTCTGCTATATTGTACATTTCGTAACAATACTTCAGCTACAATAGCTCTGAATACTAAGCATATGCGACCGCGTTCACGCTAACATTAATTGTTGTCCTCTACTCTCAAAAAAAAAAAGCGCAGTCTTCGAGGCTGAGCTTATCATAAAGTAGCTTCACTTTGATGTCATCTAATTTTTATTTTACAGAACCTTCTCAAAGGTGTCTGCGTGTTTTATGAGCCCTAAACCAAGCATCTGCCGAAATTGACACATTGTAGCTTTAGCTTTTATGAACCGTGTATTACAGACGTCTTTTCATAGTAATAAAACGGTGCACGCATTAGGAATTGTGCTTCCGCTTTTGCGTTTAACCCAAAACTGCTTTTATTAATTATTAAAGTAGCATCCACTTAATTTTCTCTAAGATTATAACTGTGCGCTAGAATACTCCAGGCGCTTCACTGCTTGGTTCATCTAGCCGGGGGGAATGACTAACTAATTTCTGCCACTTCAATTTTCCAAATCATCTATTTTGCTTTGGGGGAAGGTTTGTACGGCATCAGTTTTGTCCATCACTTCAATAGCGTTTCCTTGTACAGCTACTTGGAAAAAACATATTTGTCTGCTTTTGAACGCAATGAACGCTTAGCATTTTGAACATCTCAAACAACGAGCACTAAGAAGAGGACTTGTCCTCATTTTTTCGCGCTGTTCAAAATTGTAAGCCTTGACCAACTCTCCCATTTTTTGGTTCTACCTCTATGAACACTCAGTGTTAACAAAGGAACTCTTTCTGCAATGCCTTTCGGAGTGGTCTTTGCTTTTTAAACAGCGACTCTCGCTGTGTGCTGGCCACAAAGCAGCGCTGCAAGCATGCCTAATTCAGAAGGGCAAGCACTGGCTCCTATTTCCGCGCATACCAAAAGATAAAAATGTATGACTGAACACAAGCATATACTTCAAGCTCTATTGGCAAGGCAGGAGATAAAAGAACCTGTTTTCAGTACGATTACACTCGCCAGGTAAATGTCTGTCGACCTAAATTGCGAAAAAAAAAGCTGAGAAGCGAGTTCAATGGTTGTTTTGCACTGCTGATTTTCTTCACATAAGATGGTGTCACTCTAGATTTTTTCAAGCCAGGCTCTATGATGATCACAGTAGAGAGCATTTTGATGAAGTCTTTTTGCCTGGAACGTGTTGTAATTAACTTGCTTTTTATTGGACTTGTTTCCTCAAGGGTACATTGCGCGCTAAAGGCAGAACCGCCGTTTGGCCTATGCAAGTAAATTGTCCTAAACAGCTCTTAGCGCATAAGTTGTTTTTAACCGTCCACTCATTCTCGTAGTTACACATATGGTGTTGCGACTAATACCATGCAGTCAGTTCCTGACCGAGGCTGCGGGAAAATGTTTGCCATTCGCAGGATTCCCTATACTTCCAGCCGTGGCCTACGCTGTTGTGCGTGGCTTAGATACCGAGGCATCAGATATGTGAGTGTGACAAAACTTTACTATATATTGCACGTTCATTCAAATAGGCACAAATACCACCCCGTGATATCTAGAGAAAATATTTCTGAGCTATATATACACGATGCAAGCATGGTAACCAAATAGCGAGTCCTCGGACTAAATCACTAGCTTTTAGTCTCATACAGCATAACGATACAAAGTGTATTCTGCTGCCAGAGGTCAAAGCAAAATAATCGATCATGTTTTTTCTCAATTAAATGGAAAGCAATACATTTATACACGAGAAAAACATTAGACGTGATTTTCCCATACCATACAAGTGAGCTGATTACGGCGCACGTGACGAGACCGTAAGTGAATTTTGATGCCAAACATTTTGCGCATCAAATAATTTGATGTCATCAGCATAAATAACTAATTCAATCTCATTACAGTTTGTTTCCGCTTAAGGTGAAATTCTTTGGTCGTGTTGAGTGCTGATTTCGTCTAGTGCAGTTCATCATTCGGTGGTGTCTGCTATTGTCCCTCTTTTGTCCTGAATTGCTTAAGTCGAACAGACTGTCACGAAGATCATAAATAATTAAAATGACTCCATGTATTCTTTAGCATTGATTGCTTTCGCCATTGCATGTACTATCGCTACCAAAAGTTTACGAGACACGTGTTCTCGGAAAAATGATTGTAGCTCTGACTCGCCACTAACTGGAGCGTTCTTGTTACCAAGGGATAGGGCATGCACCTCTCCGAATTACTTTACACATTTGATGCGTCTGGATTACTTGAATATACCGGAATACTTTGTTTTCTCAAACTCACGTCGCGTAAGCTTTTGATAGCGATTGTACAGTATGTCACACTTGATAATGGCTGCAGCGTGAGGCCATATGAATATGTTGCAAGCGTGATGTGTTACTCTGTCCTTCTTTAAGGTGCTGGGTTGAACATGACGTCTGGTATACGTACATACTGAGCATTACTGTGGGCTTCTCAATTATGGTGAGCGGGTTTCCTTTATATAAAGAAAAAACATGCGTTTTTTAGGGAACTTTGAAGTAGGAATTACAAGCTTTGACGAAATGAGCTTCACTGGAATATCTATAAATCCATTTCTCTGCTACAGTTTCAAGCTTTTAATATGAAACGAAAGATTATGCGACTGGCACAGATTATGAAGAAGGCCACCTTTACGTCTAAAACTCAAATTTTTGGTGTCCTGCACCAGAGCATGTTGTTGTTTCTGTTGTTGCCTTGGTGACATGGAACATGCCAATTATTAGAGCATGAAAACACCCTCTGACATCTTCTTTCACCCTGCAGTCTAGCACAACTAGAAAAACGCTACACATCTCCTACCAGAAATTCTAAAGCAGGCATAGTGCCAGTGTGCACAACTGTAAGTTTCCGACTGTCAACTTATGCAGGTTGACAAACATGCTTAGCTGCAGTTATTTTAACATTTATTATATGTGTTCCTTACCATTCATCCTCATGCTGTGATTATTTCGTTTTTCTTACGCTCGCAGTTTAGTCTCGCATTTCTTGTGAACATCGTGAGAGTCTTGGTGACCAAGCTTCGTGTCTTGAACTCCCCCGACAATCAGCGCTCTAGGTGAGCACTCGTCCGGTTTTCCACTCTTAAAGCCGTGTGGTGTAATGTTGCTTTTAGGAATGACGCTCATATTAGTTGCTGGTAGCGTCTTTTCTTGCGTTCAGCTTCATGCTAAGCGTGTTTGGGCATCTCTATTTCCCACTTTCAATGGTCAATACAAAGTGTTAGGAACTAGGTCTCGTTCCTAATTAAAACTTATTGTTCTTATTTCTGTATAAAATTGCTGACAGCCCCACGGCGAAGACTGCAGGAGTGGCAACATTGAATTGGAAACTTAGAACGCTAATAAACGCGACTGGTCCAATCTCACAACACATCTAAGGTTACAAAACGTTATAATAACAAATAATCAACAGGCTAGGTATCATATGCCTTTATTTCGAAAGACGGCATAATTGTCTTATATGCTGACGAACGCACTGCAAAAGGTCTCTAAATCAATACAAAGTATGAATAATAGCCACTACAAGGCTAACACACTGTCCGGCTAGAAATGTCGCTTAAACAGACTGAACATGGAGCTACGAAATTCGGAAATGTTTTTCACATTTCGATCGCTTTGAGGGAGAAACTATTTAGAAGCATCATCACTGGCCATTGGAGGTGGAATATAGCCGTGACAAGAATGCTCATTAATTTTAAGTCGAAAGGTCGTACCTACAAAAGAAACAAAAATGTGTTCGTGCGGCGATATAAACATGAATGTATACAATCAAAATTTCAAAACCTTCTTTTTGATTTAGTGGTGCTGACTAATAATATCGAAGTCTTTGCGTCTGTTTTCTTTCTATCACAGTGCCTATAATGAAAGAAATATTGAGTATAACTCTTCACGGCTATATAGGTTAACTATACGTTTATAATTTTCGAGAGACAGACAGAAAAGTTCGACGTGATTTTTTCTACCGCACACGTTGCCTTCCGCAATTTCTTTTACTTCATTCTTCATCAGGAAAGCAGTTCGAGCAACCATCATCTTGCTCCCGTTGTTGGGCTTGCACTACGTGCTGACTCCATTCCGCCCGCAGAGTGGCGGCGGCATACTGCTCGTCTACGAGGTCATCTCCGCTATCTTCACGTCTCTGCAGGTGACGTTACCTTTATTCAGGAGTAAAACCAGTCAAAAAACGGGACACAGCATGTACCAACTGACCCAGATTTCAACACTACTGCTGTTACCTTTATCCTATTTTCTTTATTATGGTGTCTGGTGTGGTACGAGCCTAAAACATGTGGGCGGATATGAGCTGATGCTTAACAATTACATTATGAAATGAGACTTTTGCTGTTACTTCAATAACTTCTGCAGTGCATTCGGTTTGCTAAAGAATAAAGATGACCATTTCGAGGCTGGACGGTACTGTGGTTTGGTGTTCTCAAATGCAGGGCACTTAGTCCAGTGGGCTGAGATTCCACTGGAATTCCGGTTTGAGCTTTAGTTCCTTTTCTTTTATTATTTCTTAGTACTCCTAGTCATCTTATCTTTTTTTTCGAAGTAAACTTGTGTATACGAAGTGCGGTTGCGGGACGAATTGTTCTTGCAGCACCTGCCGCCGTATTCGCTAAGCAGGGATGCCGCCGATATAAATGAGCAAACTGATATGCCCCTAGAAAAACATGGTCACGTTTTGACATCTGTGGATAGCGGACGCTGCCAGAAGGTGGCAAAGCAATGCCTCCGCGTGCGCGTTGTGGGCATCACTTTTGAATCCGACGCTACAATAAGCATGCACTACTGGGTGAAAAGTCTTTCAGGTCAGTTGGCCTTTAGTCAAACTTCATTCATCAATAACTTTGCAGTAATTACAATCGGTGTGTGGATCAACGAATGAAGGCAGTTGGCTGGCAGCGCTGGTCTATGTAATTCACGTGTTGTGTCCCTTTCTTTTTGAGCAGCACAGTCAGCACACATCGCTCTTTTGTTGATAAAATTCACATTCTTTACACTCTGTTCCACTCGCTTTTCAGGGCCTTTGTGTCGCGGTCTTGTTCTGCTTTGTCCATGACGAGGTGAGTCGGAGTATTTCGTACGCAAAAAAAAAGCGTTTTAATGAACTTCATTCACAACAAACCTTTTCTAGAGTCCTAGGACGACCGGTATGCACCCTGCGATGTTGGACTTTTACTGCCGATATCAGTCTATCTTTTTCATGAGTAACGTGGCGTTGCAAAAAAGAAAAGGGCACTGAAGATGAAAGTTTATCAGATCTTTAACTTAAGAAAGGCCTTCAGACCTAACATACTGCCGCGAAGCTTGCTTTTTGTCTGATCTTCTTATAGCGGCAGGCACGCCGCATTATCAATTTTCTGGGACGCCAGACGCGACCAGAGTTATCTCGATTTTTCCTAGCCTCGCGCAAGTGTGCCTACTATGTTCTGGAACTTTCCTTGCCGCCTTTAAAATCGAGCACGGCTAAGAGCGGCGGGCATTCTGTTAGTCGACGACCGCCGAGCACGTTCGCTGCTATCGCCGCCGCTGAGTTTTCAGAGCTGTTCTTAGTGGGCGTAAGCCAGCCTATTAAAGTATTCTCTTACGAGCTGCTCTGTGCCTTCCTCAAGACCGGACCCCAGTCGGTGCTACGTGACCCCGGCGGAGTTCCCGTCACCACCTCGTGACATCTGGTGGAGGTGCTGGGTACATGCACCCAACCCAACCTGGAAGATCCACCGTAGAGAACGAGAGCCAAGAAGATCCCGAGGTACGACACAGCCGCCGTCTTCAAGGCCTGCAAGCTCAGCACGGATTACTACCGGGTCCTACTCGACAACGACAACAAGCTCCAGCGCCCACCATGACCGAGCCAGCGACGTCCACCCCTGTCATGCTCCACCAGCCACGGGTGCCTCCAACCTTCCACGGCTACCCTGGCGACGACCCGGAAGATTGGATAGACAACTTTGAGCGCGTGGCTACATTTAACAGGTGGGAAGATGACATGAAGCTCCGCTATGTTTTCTTTTCCCTTGACGGTCCTGCAAGAACGTGGTACGAAAACCACGAGACTACCTTGAAGACCTGGAAATTATTCAAGTCTGAAGTCGTGAAGGCGTTTACCAACATTCTCCGGAAGGAAAAGGCGCAGATGCTGCTGGACTCACGGATGCAGCACCCAAACGAAACTGTCAGCATGTACGTCGAAGAAATGCAGCGTCTTTTCCGCCGAGCTGACCCGAATATGACGGAGGAGAAGAAAACCGGATATCTAATGCGGGGCGTAAAGGAGTCTCTTTTCGCTGGCCTCGTACGAAATCCGCCCAAGACTGTCGCCGAATTCGCCGAAGAAGCGTCAACGATTGAGAAGACCCTGGACGCCCGCACAAGGCAGTACAACCGACCACCGCAGGTCTGCTCCAGCTTTCCGGACACGACGACTACAACCAGCGACTTGCGGGAGATCATCCGTGAAATCGCGCGCGAAGAACTACGCCCGCTGCTGCCATCATCTTCACAACCTCAAGTAGCGAGCCTGACGGAAGTCGTCCGTGAAGAAGTGCGGCATGCGCTTGGCTCCCCTTCTGCGATGACTGAACCTCAAGCTCCAGCCATGAGTTGCGTCGCTGCAGTACGCAAGCCCGCGCCTCGACGTGCCACCCCAAGCCCTATTCGACGTGAGCCAGCAGTGCTGGACCGCCGCCCTCCGGGCCCCGCCCACCCGACCTACGAACAACGTTCGGGCCCAAGGAAATGCGACACCTGGAGAACCCGTGACAACCGTCCGCTGTGCTTCCACTGCGGTGAAGCCGGTCACGTCCTGCGTCACTGCCCGTTCCGACGCATCGGTCTTCGCGGATTCGCCGTTGACGCCCCACGACCACGCTTCGGCCAACATC
The DNA here is from genome assembly GCA_030143305.2 of Amblyomma americanum. Classification (NCBI taxonomy): domain Eukaryota; kingdom Metazoa; phylum Arthropoda; class Arachnida; order Ixodida; family Ixodidae; genus Amblyomma; species Amblyomma americanum. The sequence goes on along the minus strand of JARKHS020014947.1, from coordinate 59,004 downwards.
CACAAGAAATCGACGACTACCTGCGCCGCGACGAATACGTGTCGAGCCGATTTTCCCGCTCACCCTCGCCGCGAGCCTCGCGCTTCACGTCGCCCTGCCACAGCTACGCAGCGGCTGTGCGAGGAAGGTCCCCCAGCCCCCGTAGGGGAAACTGAAAACAGCAACCTTAGGAGGTGAGGTTGCTTTCCGGCAAAAAAACGAAGACCCTCCAACGACGAGAACTCACGGCGACGCCGCACCGACGACGACACGACGCAACTTAGAGACCCCCAGGCCACCGACATCGACAAGCCCCTGCAGCCGCAGTCGCAATCACCGACCAAGCCGTGACCCGACACCGAAAGTTACGTGCAACGCAAGAGCAAGGACTTCCGATCTAGAGGTGACTGTCGACGGCCGAAACGTTACTGCTCTAATCGACACGGGAGCTGACTATTCCGTGCTGAGTGGCTCCTTCGCCGACCGGATGAAGAAAGTGACGACGACTTGGGATGGCCCGCAGATACGCACAGCAGGCGGACACCTCATCACGCCATCAGGAAGGTGCACTGCGAGACTGACTGTCAACGGACACACATATCCGACAGTATTCGTCGTACTTCAGAAATGTTCCCGTGACGTCATTCTGGGGATGGACTTCTTGACACAGCACCGCGCAGTCATCGACCTCAAGTCCAAGTCCATCACGCTTTCGACGGACGAAGCTTTACCTCCAAAAACGACCCCAGAGCAGTCAAAGGCCCCCAGTGTTCTCGATGAAGAACTAACCATCCCACCCCGGTCCAGCGTCATCGTCCCCGTCTGTGCAAGAAATTTCGAAGACGCAGAAGGCATCATCGAGGGAAACACGCAGTTGCTCTTAGAGAGACGACTTGGCGTCGCAAGAGGCATCGCTCATTTGCGGCATGGAAAAGCCGAAGTACTGGTCACGAACTTCAGCGAAGAATACCGACACCTCAACAGAGGCACAACAATTGCGTTCTTGGACGAAGCAACTGATTTACTGGACGCCTTCATCATCTCCGACGAACCTGCAAATGACAGCCTAAAGCAAGACCATGCTCCCACGTTCGCCATCAACCCAGCATTACCCCGGGACCGGCAAGAGAAAATCACCCTTCTTCAAAGTTACGGCGAATGTTTCGCCTCGTCATCAAAGGTGCGACAAACGACGATAGCCAAACATCGAATTATAACCGACGAACACACCAGACCTCTCCGCCAAAGCCCTTACCGTGTGTCGCCGCGAGAACGACAGGCCATCCGGGACCAAGTAGAGGAAACGCTTCGCGACGACGTCATCCAACCTTCGAAGAGCCCATGGGCGGCACCGGTCGTTCTAGTGAGAAAGAAAGACGGTGCTCTTCGATTCTGCGTCGATTATCGGCGACTGAACAAGATTACGAAAAAAGACGTCTACCCCCTCCAGAGGATCGACGACACTCTTACAGGCTCTGCCACGCCAAGTATTTCTCGTCGATGGATCTCAAGAGTGGATATTGGCAGATTGAAGTCGACGAAACAGACCGGGAAAAGACTGCCTTCATCACACCGGACGGACTGTACGAGTTCAAAGTCATGCCATTTGGGCTTTGCTCCGCACCCGCAACTTTCCAAAGGGTAATGGACACAGTGTTGGCAGGCCTCAAGTGGCAAACCTGTCTCGTCTATCTAGACGACGTTGTAGTCTTCGCAGCGAGCTTCGAGGAACACCTCCGGAGGCTGAAGGCAGTACTCGAAGCAATCAAGTTATCCGGACTTACCCTGAAGCCTGTAAAGTGCCGGTTTGCCTACCACGAACTATTGTTTCTCGGCCACATCATCAGCAAGGACGGCGTGCGCCCCGACCCACTGAAAACAGCCGCCATTGCCAATTTCCCGCAGACTCATGACAAGAAGGCGGTCCGCAGATTTCTGGGATTGTGTGCTTATTACAGACGCTTTGTGAGGAATTTTTCGCGCGTCGCGGAACCTCTGACCAAGCTCTCCAAAGCAGACGTACCATTCACATGGAATTCGGCACAAGCGGAAGCCTTCAACGAACTTCAGCGTCTCCTGCAGTCTCCACCGGTGCTAGGGCACTTTGACGAAAACGCCGAGACAGAAATCCATACCGACGCAAGCAGCTTTGGTCTAGGCGCCATGCTCGTCCAGAAAAACGAAGGAGTCGAAAAAGTAATAGCATATGCAAGTCGTTCATTGTCGAAAGCAGAAGCGAACTATTCGACCACTGAAAAGGAGTGCCTTGCGATCGTCTGGGCTACATCGAAGTTCCGTCCCTACTTGTATGGACGCCCGTTCAAGGTTGTGAGCGACCACCATGCATTGTGCTGGCTCGCTAACTTGATGGACCCCTCTGGCCGTCTCGCTCGATGGAGCTTGCGCCTCCAAGAATTCGACGTCACGGTGGTCTACAAGTCTGGGCGAAAGCACTCCGACGCTGACTGCCTGTCACGAGCCCCTGTCGACACGCCGCCAAAATACGATGACGACGACGCTTTCCTTGGACTGCTAAGTTCCAGCGACTTCGCACGACAGCAGCAATCTGATCCTGACCTACAGCGCCTGCACGAGTATCTTGAGGGGAAGTCTCCTTCACCTCCTGCCCTCTTCAGGCGTGGACTATCGTCCTACTGTCTGCAACAGGGAATCGTCGTGAAGAAGAATTTCTCACCGAATAAGGCCGCCTACCTTCTCGTCGTCCCGAAGAGCCTTCGGGAGGAAATTCTGCAGGCTTCGCATGATGAACCAATGGCTGGCCACCTCGGGTTTACTCGCACCCTCCGCCGAATCCAAGAGAGATATTACTGGCCTCGTCTATCCTCCGACGTCGCGCACTACGTTAAGAGTTGTCGTGAATGCCAACGCCGGAAAACGCCACCGAAAAGACCAGCAGGGTTCCTGCAGCCGATTCGACCGCCATCAAGACCTTTCCAGGAGGTCGGTATGGACCTACTTGGCCCCTTCCCAACATCAACGACGGGCAACAAGTGGATTATTGTGGCGACCGATTATCTCACCAGGTACGCCGAAGCAAAGGCCCTCCCGAACGGCACAGCAGCAGAAGTCGCCAAATTCTTCGTCGAATCCATTCTTTTACGACAGGGCGCCCCCGAAATACTGATAACAGACAGGGGGACAGCGTTCACGGCGGAGCTAACCCAGGCCATTCTGCAGCACAGCCATACAAGTCACCGGAGAACAACTGCGTACCATCCGCAGACAAACGGGCTTACAGAACGCCTCAAAAAGACCATCGCCGATATGCTTTCTATGTACGTAGACGCAGAACACAAGACATGGGACGTCATTCTTCCCTATGTGATGTTCGCCTACAACACCGCTGTGCAAGAGACCACCCAAATGACACCATTTAGTCTCGTCCACGGGAGGGAGGCCACGACCACACTCGACGCCATGCTGCCCGACGTTACCGACGAAAGTAACCTCGACGTCGCCGCCGACCTGCAGCACGCAGAACAAGCTCGACGACTTGCCCGTGAGAGAATACAAGACCAGCAGCGCACCGACGCCCGACGCTACAATCTACAATACAAGCCAGGCGATAGAGTTTGGGTTTGGACGCCGATTCGCCGCCGCGGACTGAGTGAAAAACTTCTGCGCCGCTATTTCGGCCCGTACAGGATTCTTCGCAGACTGGGTAATCTGGGCTATGAAGTCGTCCCTGACGGAGTTACAGCATCCCAGAGACGCCGCACACCTCAGAAGTTGTCCACGTCGCCCGTCTGAAGCCTTACTATTCGCGCTAATGACTCTTTGTGTTTACATTATGAGTATTTATTTTGTATGCTCTGTATCTTTATGTCCGTTATCCCTGTTTTTAAGCATCGGGTCGATGCTTCTTTAAGGGGGGAGTAATGCCGCGAAGCTTGCTTTTTGTCTGATCTTCTTATCGCGGCAGGCACGCCGCATTATCAATTTTCTGGGACGCGAGACGCGACCAGAGTTATCTCGATTTTTCCTAGCCTCGCGCAAGTGTGCCTACTATGTTCTGGAACTTTCCTTGCCGCCTTTAAAATCGAGCACGGCTAAGAGCGGCGGGCATTCTGTTAGTCGACGACCGCCGAGCACGTTCGCTGCTATCGCCGCCGCTGAGTTTTCAGAGCTGTTCTTAGTGGGCGTAAGCCAGCCTATTAAAGTATTCTCTTACGAGCTGCTCTGTGCCTTCCTCAAGACCGGACCCCAGTCGGTGCTACGTGACCCCGGCGGAGTTCCCGTCACCACCTCGTGACAATACTTACCATTCTTATGCTGCCAATACTTTCCAAGCATACGAAGGCAGCTTCTTTCGATAAATAAATTAATGATTTCTTGCAGTTCTTTTTTATATATTGTATCTGCCACGTCAAGAGTTCTTAACGAATTCATCAGTGAACACTTAGTGCTGTAGCTTTCTGACACAAACAATGACCAGATCGTCTATGTTTAAAATAAGCTGAAATGGTTTTGAAATTGCGTATGCAGTGGTTAGGAAGAAGGGACCTTGTAAATTAAGCACTTAAACTTTTTCTTGATTCTGTCCGTAAAGAAAGCCGAAATCACTCGTGAAGATCCCGCCGCTAAACGCCCTCGTCGCATCCGGGAGCGCCGGGTGGGCGGGGGAAAAAGGGGAGAACTGGCGGAAGTGACGCCATCTGGGGAGAGTCGGCCGGCCATCCTGCTCTCCAATAACACAGCGCAAAGACAAAACGCGGACAAGTAACGAAACACCACAAAGCGCTGCACGTTGTGGTGTTTCCTTACTTGTCCGTTTTTGTCTTTTGCACTGTGTTATTGTAAGCATGATTTACCAACACCCCCAGCAAGTAGTGTTAAGTATCTTGCTCTGCTCGCTTGCTCCGCTTCATCCCAGGCTTTGGTGAACGGCGGAGCAAGGCAATCTTCTGCCGGTGCCATTTGTTTTCTCCAGTTGTGCCGTTCTGCGAGACAAACTGACGGTATGCAGCATACCTAAACTACCTGCACAGAATCTGTTACTGCATCAGTATTTCTGTTGTAGTTATTTTATATTTTGATCTCCTTGTAAACTTTTTGGCTTTTCGAGTTCGTTCACATTCATGATGAGCTGCCGCCACTTCCAAAACAGTTTTACACCCTTGTCACACGGGCTGTCTAGCCGTGGTTATGCTTAATCGCTATTCGCCGTTGTCACACTGCTCGCCACCGTTCTCGGTAACGGCAACCGACGGCTCCTTGCGTGCAAGAAACGAACTGAAGAGGTGATTGGCAGAGCGGAGCTGTACTTCCAAATATATTAGCTATTTACAACGTATTCTATGTACAATGCAGAGTGCCGTCCGATGGCATTATTGCTTCCACCACAGTACAGTACACCGCCGCGCCTCCCGCAAGCCGTCCGCGCCAAGCCACATTCTCTGCGACGGTCCCTGGCGTCAGCGTATGAAAAGCGCGCTAAAATTTTTTGTTCTCGTAAACAATTAGCCCTCGGATTAAGGGATATCAAAAGCGCATCCTTTTTGAGGATCGCTGATCGTACTGAGTTGCTGGTAGGAATGACAGTTGCGGTACAGTTCTGTTCATAGCTGCATAGAAGCTGCCGTCAGTGCGGCTGGCCCGGTCGCTTGCGGGCTAGCTCTTGCGCTAAGGCGTGGCTGAAATCGATCATATTTTTCTTTTATTATGAGGCAGTGGGGCTGTCTTGAAGGCGGTGGCTTGAGCAGACCATTCATTATAGCGCTGGACAATTCCAAAGCGCAACAAACTAGGCCACCAGCGACCAGGGAGTAGCGCATTGCCACAGCGCTGTCGTCCGCAGCGCTCGCGGGCGCACCATTGCTGTAAATTCCCGGAATTAGGTGCTGCGAACGTTGCGAACTTCTCGGTTATATTTTCGTGATGCGGCATTGAGCGGGTCTTTTTCGATGCTAAAGCGCTACAGAATGCGTTGCTTGAGCACCGTGGTACGGTGCCGCAGTACGATGTTGATGCGCCGTCTAGCCATGAACTCACTCCAGCCAACTAAGCTTAGAATTCTCTTGCAGTTCTAAAATACGTGTAAATAGGCACCTTACTATAACAAATGAACACACAAATAAATTGTTTTCCCTAGCGCATTTGGTGCAAGCATGCCGGCGATATGAATACAATCATGTTCACAAGCGTCACAAGAAGTTGGTGCTCCGGCTTTTTTGAAGCAGCGAAGGCACAATAGCGCTTCGGCGCGATTTTCTTATTTTTTCTCGTGTCGCTTGTACATGCGCATACGTAAACCATAAGTACGAGTTGATATTTCCGAAGCGTGTAAATGTGGCGACTTCGACTTCACTGTCGACGCACTTAGAATGTCGTTGGTAACGGCGTTTTCTGTAGCCTCTGCTGGCTAAAATGTACAGGCTAAGAGCCCAAGATGTGGGATACTTATTGAATAATTCATAATTTTCTAAATGGAGTTGTCAAGCCACCTGAAGCAACGCGATACGCAGAAACACCGTCGGCTCGGGCCGGAGATCCTGCTGATTACGTCAAGGTGGTCGCGGCTAATCGCGGGATGCAGCGACATTCGCTTGCTGCCGTTAGGCGCTAGTGCGCGTTTTCGTGTAAAAAAAAACAACAACAGTGATTTTCGTTTACTTCCACCATTTTTAAACGACATATTTCTGTTCAACGGACATAAAACTATGAAATGTCGCACGAAACTCAGTTTTTCGAAACGTGTTTCAGCTTCCCTTTAAATACGACGTTCCTACATTCATAAGCTATACAGCTTTCATTTTCGCACCAAAATTCATTTCCTTTCCTGGTGCCAGCTACATGCAAATGTTCTGCTGATTTTGACATGCGTGCTTGCAGGTAGAGAATTACAGAGTTCAAATGGAAACAAGTGATGTTTCCGTGGCGAGAAGGAATCAAACAATAAAACAGAATTTCTGCAGCGGCTTCAACTGAGGCCGCCGCAGGGCAGCCGTATTTCGACAGAGACGAAGAGCAAGAACATAGTATACCAAGATTAAGGTGCATTTTAATAAAACACAGGTGCTTGAATTAGATCCTCAACTTTTAGATAAGGCGTGCCTAACTGCCCACAATACTAATTTTTGATCGATCGGACGTGTAAAAATTCTCTCCGCCGGAACGCAAACAGATGGACTGCCACAAAAAAAAATTGCTGTCCCACCTATGCACTATGCAGCCATGCAGAGAAAAGTCGTAAGTGGTTCGTTTTCACCAAAGAAGAGATACCTTACTCAAGGTTCTCCAGTAGCCTTGAACGGCAACTTAGTGCACATGTGAGATGTCAGCCGTTGGCACGAGCCCAAAAGCATGGATCCGGATGTCGTGTTCAAGTGCTGTGATATGTGGTTGAGGAAGGTTGCGATTAAGAAAGTGACATGAACACTATGCTGCTGGATCGCCTGGAGCAGATGCCAGAGCAGATTCCGGAACTATTTCTGAAATTATGCGTCACTACAAGAGATTAGGGAACTACTATGGGCTATCTTTGTTGGGGAAAATAAAGGTACGCAGTTTGGCGCTGCTGGTTAGACTAATTTTTTTCAGAATGCTATTGTGCCTAAAGTACATATATAATTTTCATGCAAATGCTTTCTATATTTCCTCTGCTCATTCCATATTAGTGGCGCTGTGTGTTTAAAAGGCCACAAATTTTCTGAGTTCTTCTGTCATTTAGAACAAAAAATTAATGTGACGTAGAATTGTTACCCCACTGATTTAACTTATTTCCGGAAAGGTAACCACAGAGGATCACATGTTGGCGCTGTTTTTTCAAGAAAACTGGTGCTTTTGGTTTTCTTTCTGTACAGGTCGTGGCCGCTTTGCGCCAGACTTATTCCAAACGTCTGAGATTCAGGACTACATATCGGACATTTTATGCAGATACTAGTGTAACGGTAAGTTCCTCAACTACCACAGAAGATTGAGTGGCTCATAACGTGTCACGAGTTTTAGGTTAAAACTTATCTGACATATGATACATCTACACATTTTACGCCCAGACACATACATTTCATTCTTCAGTCCCCCTACTTGTAAGGGGGCCTTCAACAACCGCATGCTGTCAATGTCGTCTTAGACGGGAAAATGAAATTCAAATGTGTAAACAGTAAATAAAAACATGTTTCATTGAAACTTGATATTAGGCCACCGAATCTCACAGGGAACGGTTGCGTAAGTTGTGCAACTATATATACAATGCTTCAATTGTAATGTCACGTATTTTGCCATTTCTTAAAATTAAGACATGGGAAGCGCATTTTTGAGTTACATTTTACACAGACAAATTATTGTTCCTTACTCAGTTTACCAACCACTGCTAAACTAAATCAACGCATTGCTGATATTTTTCTTTACAGTTCGTACCGAAGCGTCCGTGACTACGTCTGAATCCCCTCCATGTCACCTGGCAGTTGCTGGAATATGCTAGCTTTTATGGAACACCGTTCTCACCATCTCATTCGTTCTTCATTTTGCTGCCTTTGCCTTGCTTAGACTCCGTGTCAGCGCTGTCTTCGCCTGTACGCGCGGTCAATTTTTTTTCTTAGAAATGCAGAAGACGAATGGTTCTTTCCTGCAGGGGTCCTTGCCAGAAGAATTCAACCTGAAGGCAGAAAAATGCAATAAATACAATAGCAAGAGCCTGTAGCAATCATTTCTTCGCAGTGAGGGACAGTTGTAAAACAGAAAAAAAAAAACTTCGCATATGACGCAGTTGCGTTCGCCATTGTGCGGTCCCTCTGTGTGTCCACTGGATTGTAGGTAACCTCCCCTAGGCAATCCCCTTAGGTCGGAGGTGGGCAACATATGTCACGTGATCTTGTGACGTCATAACAACCTGCACAACGGATTGTGAGCAAACTGCCCACACCGACAGGTGGCAGTTGAGTCAATCAATTATTCGTCGCGAGAGGTTGCTCGGGAAGAGCAAGAGTGGCTCATCTGCAACACTGCGCCAGGAGTGATATGAGGACTCCCAGCGATACGTGAATATAGAGTACAGAATGACCACTTCCTCCTGTATGGACATTAACTCATTAACGCCATTGCAGCTTATGTCCGATTTCACCGATCTTTGTCTGTAGCCGGCGGGAGCAGACAAGGAGCGAGTTCGCAGGCACCCTATCCGACATGGATGGAATGAATAAAAGGGCGTCCCCTTTGAAACGGGGCGGTGGCAGTCGCTACCATTGTTCTGCTTTTTTCCCTTCATTTTTCTTGATATTTCTTTAACGGTGCTCTAAATAAGTCTATATACTCGGTATTTTTTTTTAATGCATTATTAATCCTAAAGGTTATAATATATCGCATCTACCCTTTTGAGCCAGCAGTCTTCCAATCACTTTTGCTAACTTTCACCCTCCCTTCGAAATGCGCCTCTTAGCCCTTGAAGTAGGCTGGTAATCGCAACAGAGCGCAGAATTTCAGTGGTAATCACACGAAACAGGTACTTTGACAGGTATGTGTTTTTCAGTTTAACCCATGAAATATAAACTCGGAGGCGGCCCGACACCTCATCGATGCCGCTTTCGCCGTCGCCGTTTATGGTCACTCTCAAGTATCGTTTTCATGTGGCGGCCAAGCCTACGCAGAATGATTAGAGTCGCCGCTATCTTTGTAGACTTCGACCCCTCGTATCCTTCAACTATGTAGCCGCTGCGGTGGCTCAGTGGTTATGGCGCTCGGCTGCTCTCTCGAAAGAAGCGGGTTCGATCCCGGCCACGGCAGTTGCATATTGCTGGAAGCAAAATGCTAGAGGCTCAAGTGGTGTACGATGCCAGTGCACGTTAAAGAAGTCCAGGTTGTCGAAATTATCAGCAGCCCGCCACTACGGTGTTCCCCATAGCCTGAGTTGCTTTGGGACGTTAAGCTCCATAAACCAAACAGACCAAACCTTCAACGATGTGTCATCCTCAACCATGTTGCCTACACCGCCAGCGCGACTTTCTTCGGTCCCGTGTTATCATCCCCCGTGACTGCGTCGCACTCACAAAACTTTGAAGACAGGTGCGTCCTTTCCAGCAGCTAATGCCATACTTGTGGAGGATATATAGCTTGCGGGGTCACTCAGTACGGACATTGACTAGTCGAGCGCTTCATATAGTCAAGATTTTTAACCAGCCAAAATTTACGCAATATGCAACTGTAATTTATACCCCCCTCTGTAATACGCTTCATCGGCTTACCAAAGCACGCAGGCTGCCCCGAAAATACAAAACCCACAACCTGAGCAATGGGAAGCCGTGCTGTCCAGGTCCAGGCTAGAGGACCAAATACCGCTGGTTAGGCATCAGCGGAAAAGAGCTACGAGCCCTTGCCTAAGGGCCCCTCCGAATTCAGCGGGCGCAAAGCTCTATTGAATAAATTGTTTACCACCACCACCGAGTAAGATAAGCTGTGCCAGAGAGAGAAACTGGCGACCTGGGTGCCAGGTCTGCTGAGTGTCTAATTGTTTCATCTCAGATTGAAAGCACCTCGCTGCATTTTAGGATGAAGAGCCTAAATTTATTCATTTTTAACCGGACTTGATGAAGACAGGTAAGTACACTATCACTTCATCTCTGTCCCCTTCACTTTGTTTCCTTGTATGGTGTAGTACTGAAAAGCAATATGAAAGGGTGCTAAAGAACTTTTTACCTTTAACTTCCCGGCGTTGGTGTAGTGTTGGTTAGACCTCCTCAGCAGGGTTTTACGCGCATATGTCGACAGTAGACTGCGCATCCACGAGGAGCTGTAGCCAATTTACAAAAGTACAGGTTTAGAGTAGGTCCCAGGCCAAAGGGAGCGATTCTTGGAGCAATATTTTTGAGGCGGCGACCCATGATGATGAACTCGCATGAACGCTTTTTTTTCCTTTCTTCGAAATTCTGCTCCAGCAAAAAACCATGGGGTAAATTGTGTTCTCTAACACAGATCATTTCTCTCAAGATATTTTGTGGCACGTAAAAGAACGAAATTGTGATTGTCTTGCGGCATTGAGATCGTGTGGCGATGATGTCCTCAGGCTTAGGCACATACCCACGGCGGGGGATTGGCCAGGGTGCAATGCTGATACAAACGCACACATGGGCAAAGAGTGGAGTAATTTGATAATTTTGTGACCAAGACCCGAATTCGGATTAAGAATGATGGTAAAAAAACGGAAATGAAAAAGCCGTGAATTCACATTCTAGCAGATGAATCTACAAAATCAGCGCGCTACCATTCTTCTTCTTCTTCTTCTTCTTCTTCTTCTTCTTCTTCTTCTTCTTCTTCTTCTTCTTCTTCTTCTTCTTCTTCTTCTTCTTCTTCTTCTTCTTCTTCTTCTTCTTCTTCTTCTTCTTCTTCTTCTTCTTCTTCTTCTTCTTCTTCTTCTTCTTCTTCTTCTTCTTCTTCTTCTTCTTCTTCTTCTTCTTCTTCTTCTTCTTCTTCTTCTTCTTCTTCTTCTTCTTCTTCTTCTTCTTCTTCTTCTTCTTCTTCTTCTTCTTCTTCTTCTTCTTCTTCTTCTTCTTCTTCTTCTTCTTCTTCTTCTTCTTCTTCTTCTTCTTCTTCTTCTTCTTCTTCTTCTTCTTCTTCTTCTTCTTCTTCTTCTTCTTCTTCTTCACCCCAGGTATATGGCACATACCCACGCGGGGGGATTGACCAAGCTGTAGTTGAATAAACAAAGAAGTTTCCATGGAAGATGATGACAATGCGGTGTTATCTTTTTCTTTAACGCTTAATGAAGCGTATTCACGAGGCCACGTGCCAGCACGAGGAAAAAAGACGAAGAAGGTTCCACCTCGCCCTACACGAGCTGTTCTGCGTTCTGGTCACGAATTACCTGACTCAGGTCCACAGGATGGCAGCGCCTAGCCGTCGAGGTTCAGTTTCGCGTCTTACAGTACAAGCAGAGCCTCCAGGTACGCATTTACCTTAAACGGTGCCATTTTTGGTGGTTATCTCCGCTCAAGGAGCGTCGGGGCTCTAATCGCTCCGCCATGCACCCGCCGCGGTGCGTCAGCCCGGTTCTTGCGCGTCAATTCGACGGAGACATCCCATGCGCGGCGGCTGTATTTAGGGCAAAGGTCAAATTCTCAACCGCTTGTGTACTCAGATTTCGGCCCAGGACGGACAACCACAACTGGCTAACGGTAATCCAAAGCCCTTCGCGGAGCGCTTATAGCCCTATGTGCCTCTCTTGCTTATTAGAATTCATTGCGTGTTAAGCGCTATATGCCTCTCTTGCTTAACAGAATTCATTGCGTGTTAAGCGCTCCTTTGCTATTGGGCGTCCCCCCCCCCCCCCCCTCCTGCATTTGGAACTTATGCCGCGAAATTTTCATACTCCCGCCTATAATGCGTTTAAGATAGCAGGTGAGCTGGCACTAAGGAAAGTGTGGTTATGCATTGGATTCAGCTTTTTATATTATTGGGAACCATATGATACAGCCAGAGGAGCTACTCAGTCTTCACTGATTTACTCGGTTCCAGGCGTCACTTTGTGCTTGTAACATCGGCGCTCGTGAACGTTGCATATCTTTTGTAAAATTAATCAAAGAATATATATGTTAGCTGTTTAAGCTACCATGAATTAAAAAGCCTATACTTAATGGTTGCTCAGTTTTCAGTACTGGTTTGTTATTTTTGTCGTCTGAGTACCCTGATATCGCTGGTTTACTTGAAAATCGCGGAGCGTGGGCATATTGCGAGTTAGTTTCTCAATGCAGGACCCATACCAAAGGAGATCGCAGTCGAGCCTAGCCCCTGCAAGGGTGCTTCGCCGCTGCGGCAGCTGATGCTGGTGCTATGGAAGAACATCTACTTGAAGCGCCTCTGCCGCCACTACACCACGACGCTGCTCGAGATCGTGCTCATGGTGGTGCTGCTGCTGGGGATCCAGGAGGACGCCGTGGTGCGCGAGCCGTTCATACGAAAAGGCAACACCTATTTTGCGCCTGTCCATCCCGACGCCTACTGGAACACGCAGCCGGACATGGTGCAGATCAGGCGGGTGAGTCCTCCAACTCTGTTGTTCCCTCTCAGCGTCAAGACAGCTTCAGAACGGGTCTTACGTTCTGAAGGGGCACTGAACCGCTTTCGAACGTCTTTCCTGCCCGCCTGCATAAATGTCGGAAAAGGGTAACTGCGGACAATGCGCGCTGGCTTTTATTAGCATTAGGAGAATGCTCCCACAATAAAATCGCTCTTAATTGGAGCACGTCGGTGACGTCCATCGGTGATATCTTCCATGAAGATGCGCAACCGTTTGTGCACGATTACACGAGGCGCAGAGCATTACAACGCTATTGTTTACTGTGTGATTCAGCACTATATAACGGTCTCAATGCTACGTTAAGATAGGAGAAAAACAGCGGTGCCAAAATAAGACGCAAGTTTGTGTGGAGCAGACTCCAGTTAATAGAAAGTAAACGCAGTGTGTGAGAGTAAATATTGTCTTGTTTTGAGGTGTTAGGTATTTCCAGAGCCTTCCACTACGGTGTCCCTCTCTTATGGCCTTAGTCGCTTTGGGACGTTACATTCCATAAAACCAAACTAAGCCAAAATCACAAAACCTCTGAAACACGGCTGGATACCTGACGTATTATGTTTTGTCCTTATTACGTTACGCAGCCATGACCGAGAACAACTTGAGGAGTCCTCTAGAAATATTCTCTCCTTTATTTGCTTTGTCTCTTCCTTTTTGGTTCTACCATATAACTTTCGCGACCATGAGGTTGTCTCTCTGCATATTGCTGGGCCAGCTGTCATGATGTTAGCCCCTAATAAGAGGAATATCAAATGAGCGCTCAACGTCGGTATGCCCCCTTCACCTCATTCACTTTTCTCAAAATGTCGCCAAGGTATTGACTTTTGAATGAATCTGTTAAACGCCCGTGACTTTCTAGACCACCGTCGTGACACGTAATGGCTACCTAGCTAGACACAGACATGAGTCATTATCATTCCACAGCACTGCACTGTGCAGTGCGGGACAAATGTTTCTGCCGTTTCCCTCCAATTAAACCTGTCTTGTGCCAGCTGCGGCAACCCTATCCCCACAAACGTCCTAATCTCAGCCGCCCGACGTGTCTTTCTGCCACTCTCTGCTACACTCGGCTTCTGTTGGAATCCTCTCGGTTAACCTTAACAACTATCGGTTGCCTTGCTATCGCATTAAGTGCCCTGCCCACACCCACTTCTTTTTGATTTCAAATAGAATGCCATTAACCCGCGTTTGCTTTCTAGCCCACTCTGCCCTGTTCCTGTCTCTTAACGTTGCACTTACCGTTTTCTTTGTCATAGCTCCCTGCGTCGTCCTTAGTTTGTGGAACATTCTTTACGTTAGGCTCCGAGTTTTTCTCCCATAGATGAGCACTGGTAAGATAGAGCTGTTCAGAATTCTTTATTTGGAATATTGCCCAACTGCTATTCATCACCTGAAATTTTCTGCCAAATTCAATCCATCACATTCTTATTCCACTGGCGCACTCTCGTGGTTTGGATCTGCGGTCACTAGCTGCCCTAAGTAGATGTACTCCCTTACCACTTTCATTGCTTCTTCTTCCTTCCAAGACTGTTGAGCATTACTTTAGTTTTGTGCATAGTAATTATTTGACCCACCGTTGTGCTTTACCTGTCTAGATCCTCGACCATGCATAAATTAGTTAGCTAGTCCATGTCATTAGGAAATGGTAGATTACTAGGGAATTCTCTATTATCTTTCATTACCAATTATTCCCAGTTCAGATTCCGTGGATAGCACCGGAGAAAATGTGCCTTTTTGCCTGACACCTTTCCTTATCGGTATTATATCAATTCTCCGTGAAGGACTACGTTCGCCGTGCAACCACTACATATATTTTCAAGAATCCTTACACACACCTTTTCTACGCTCTGGTTACGCAGTGCCTGCATGACTGCGTACGTTTTTAGTAAAATGTATTTTCGTAATCTATGAAGTCTGTGTAGAAGATGGATATATTCCGCGCTCTTCTCTACCACGTACCTGACTGATGATGTGGATATGATGGATGTGAATAGGGTCTCTTGACGAGTACCCTTTCCAAAAGCCAACCTAATCCTTTTGGTTGAGGCAAGACTAAGCTGGATTTATTTACTTTAGCGATTACATCAACAAATACATTGTGAGCAACGGACAATAAACTGATTAGGCCGTTAGCATTCTTACAAGATTTCGGTACGCTCGTGGCCATGAAGCGCTTTCTAGCACAATGTCCCCACTGTCCTTCTTTATATCGGCAGTTAGCTGATCCTCAGCAGCCGCTTTTATCCTTTGCATGAGTCATGAGTCACATGATCTTAAATAATGGGGTCTAATTTTGTTACCGTTCTTCAAGCCTAAGATATCGTGCTTCCCAAAACTGAGCAGGTAACGGAGGGTGCTTTTCCACTGGAAAGTGAAGTCTTTTTGGCACGCTAAAAGGTAACCAGAATGGGGGTTTCAATAAAGGTGCGATATGTCTGGGATGTTAAAAGACGACGGTTCATAATTATCCCTCCGCAAGAATTATTTTAATGCGTTTTGTGGAAGCTGAGTTATACGCAGACAAATTTGAACTTCGGCGTCTTCGCTCTTTTCCCTCTCCTCTCGCACGCCAAAACGGCGGCGCTCGTCCGCCGGCCCCCACTCCGTCGGCTGCGCAGCGCGCGGAGTTGACGCAGGTAGCGCGTGACGTCTGAAAGAATTTGGCGCTGTGAACCAATGGTTACCCCCGGCTGCTGACGTCATTTGCAAAATGTGACGTCGTCTGCCAGATTTCGCGCAAAAGCCCGGCAGCGCGCGTGCCGCGAGGTGCGAAAGCGGGACTTCTTAAAAATTTGTTGTAAATTTTCCACTCGCTTTTGAGGTCTCGTACGCGGCACGAACGCTCGGTGGCCTATACTCTACATAGTGCAAACATTTTAAAGCCAAGCTCAAACACCCCTTTCTGTGGCCCTTCAAAAACCGAATTGCATGGAAAAGTGAGGACAAATGTTCTTATTATCTTGATTAGATTTATAGCTTAAGGCGTGACACAAGTGCTCCACTACACGGTTAAGAGAGAAACTCCGTCGCCACGCAAGTTTTAGAAAAGTCTGCACATACTAAATAAGGCAAGCTGTAATACGAATATTCGTACGGGACCTCAGTTTCAGTGTGCGAGAGACTATTCTATACCCGTCACGATCGAAGTGCCACCTCCACCTCCGCGATCAAACCAGCTCTTTACTACTCAACCTTTTTACAATATGAGGGCTACTAACATCTCAAGATTATCTATAGCTGTTTCTCAACAGTAGCAAACGTTCCTAGAAAACAAATGTAGCCGCCTCACGCCAAGGTTGTTTTCCCGTTTGAAGCGCTTTTGCAAATAAAGGCAGTGTGCGGCCACGCTCAAGCCTTAACGGAGACAGTGAAAGAAAAAAAATCATTAATCTGAAAGCAAATAGAGCTCCGGTTCACTAGAAAAGTCTGTGTCCACCTGTGGCCCACTTTATACAATGGGCACGTGGAAACCTGCCCACCGGGTTTTGAGCTATCTGCTCCCCGTGGCACGTGACAATTAATTCAAATAAATTCAATGTGATTGACACTTGCCCACCATAGTACTGCGCATCAGCTCATTGGTCGAGCGATAGAGAGCCTCCTGAAGAACTATCTGCGCAAAAATGAGACCTACGGAAGATCGGAAAGAGCAACAGCCTGGGTCTTGCAAACCGCACCGGTAGCTTTGTTTGCAACGCCCACCTGCCACGGCAGTTTTGCATCGCTTAACCACAGCACCGCTGCGCCAGTAGTGGTGTGAGAACTCCTCGCGATCAATGAATGCGATTCAGAAGGTCGTGACATGACGTGAACACCACGTGACCACCAGTGGATGAATCGTAGTGCACCGCCAGATTTAAATTCTGAGGACCCCTAAAATTAGGAAGTTGGCCCCCCATCAAAAATTACCAAGGGCCCCTAAAATTTTGGAGGTGCGCCCACCACACAAAAGGAAGTAAGCTAGATTAGATGATGGAATAAGGTTGATTTGTTGTTGGATTTGTGTAATGCGAAATGATACTCCAATGCAACTCGAACATTCTAGAATGTGATGACTCATACATTCCATATGAGTTCAATGGAACCGGTTCCAACCGGTGTTGCGGGCGAAAAACCGCGAGATAAACATTTTGGAGTCATTGTAGACACCATAGGAGGTGACATACATGCTGCCAAATTTTCTTCTTTAATAATTGGCTTAAGAGGGCCCCCAAGGTTTTGTCCTCTCTATTTGTTAAGATACACTATGAGATAACCGTGAATTTAATGCGTTTAGTCATTCCTACTCAAATATGCTAAACAAATAAGCGAACACAAGAGCTCCACCCAATAGACCACTGTGCAAGCGCGCTATAGGTGATGCGTGAGCAGAATGTCTTCGTGACTAAACCACTTTGTTAGGTGTTTTAGAGGTATGGAAAGCAGCCATAAAGCTCTGATATCATACGCAGTCAGTGTAAGCTATCCGTCAGCAAAATGGAATACAGAGGGGAAATTTAGTCGCCCAGACATTTTACTCAGTTTATCTTTGGGAATGCGACCAACCGACACAGCACGGGTTTCAAAGAGAGATAACCAAAAGGGAATTATTTTAGCGACTTTTTCCCCAACAGCCGTAACGGTGTGGGAATAGTGCCGTCATAGGGATCTGGGAAAATGTGCAGGCAACAGGCCATGTGCTCTGCTGAAACTACGGATGTCGTGCGACTGCACGTTCGGTCCGGTGCGGCAAAAACGAGGAGCACGACGAGTCACTTCCGAATCTGGTCTCACCCTTCTGGTGTTCGAAATTCTTTTCGGTTGTGCAATGAAACACAGGTGTCACCGCCTGTGGTGGTGGTGAACAACTTTCTTAATGCTAAAAAGAGAGTTTGGCCAGCCCTGGTTCTTATAGAACCAACGAGCGAAGGTGCAGCTGCATGAACCGTAGTAGCTGAATTTATATCGCGCTTCCGGTAGTGATGATGGCGCTAGGAAAGAAACCGAAAATTTTGCAAAATTTTTTTTGAAGGATGTGAAAGTTGAAAATCAATTAGAGTGGTCTAGGGTGCGCGTAAATGAGACAGTGAACAACTGTTCCAGTGAACATTCAAACTCTCTTGCGGAGATGTGTAAAAAAAAGACGAAAAATTGCTCTTGATTTAGCATTATGTGTCAGTTCTAAAATAATACATGGTTGAATCATTGCACCATGCTTAACTTTAGGTTGGTAAGAAACGACTAAGCAAATGTTCCGCGATTCTGTACAAAAATAAAATATGGCTGTCTGTGATGAAAATTTTAATACTGGGTTGTTTAATAAGGTGCTATTTGCTCGCTACCACATATATATGCCTAAAAATGAGCTTACTAAAGAAAGGAAGCAGCGTTTATTCCGTTTTGATCATAGGAGCATTAAAGCACTTGTATTTTTCATTTGTGAAAAAAAAAGACCGGCAAATCTCAAGCGTGGTCATGGCAGAGAAAGTGTAATTCGATTAGAATAGTTTCCTGCGTTGCAAAGTGTACAGACACCACTTTAGAGTTATTTGTAATCTTTTACTATTTTTTCTGCTTCCCTTATCCCCTTGTCATATAGCGAACCGCTGAGAGTCGCCCCCTGAACCATTGAAATTGACGGCAGCTCGAATGCGAACTTTCCAAATTTGAAGACTTCAAGCCAGTATCAGCTAGGAACAAAAAAGTTGTCCGCGCCTCATTAAGCACCTTCTGGCACTCTGGTGCAATTTGCTCAACAGAGGTCAACACAGGTAGACTTGTTTGTCAGCTTTCTTCTTTGCCTAGGTGCAGTCAACTGTAGACAACATACTCTCTAGATCTCACAACATCACTAGGTTTCTTTCTGGAGTGGCTGTAACCAGATGGCATCCCTGAAACAGCCGTCCCATAGAAAGTGAACAGAGGACCCTCCGAATGCGCCTTCTTTTACTCGCCATGGCTGTGTGTGCAGACAAAAGGATCCACCATCGATATCACACACAAGCAAGTGGCAGTCTTTGGGAAGCCAAACGAACAGGCAATACATCATATATGTGTGCAATAATTCAAGAATCCTTCATAGTCTGTCTAGTCTCCAACTTCGGGCGTATCTGCAAATCGATTACTTTCTTCCACTGTTTGCTTATACCCCCTATCTTTCCGCTATTTCCGGACAAGGTCATTTTTTTCCTGTTTTTTCAGCATTCAAAGTATCTGTAGGCTTCACATTTCAAGCTTCCGCATTCAATACCACACCTAAACCGTTGTTTAACCTATCATGGTTATTTCGCGCTCGGACCGCGATCAAACATATCGATTTTCTCTTCCTGGCTGCCTACGCGCCACGTTTGTTAAGCGCGGCTGGTGATCGGTGCGCTCGCTTCATAACGCCGCAGCACTACACATGCCGTTGTCATAACTGTTCGGTTTGGTGGTCGCACAACAATCGTAATTACCACTGTTGCCACCATTCTGATTGCTACCTTGCGTGATGCAATGTTTGAAAATAGCAGCACGATGCGGAGAAACGTTTGCTTAGCGCTGGCTTCCAATTTGCCTACCTACGCTTACATTGAGAGGCATGATTTACATCTGTCTTCTTGCAGCCCGCCGCACACGGTCATTTGCAGTCCAAAGTAAAGCTATACGGTCAGAGATGGGCAGGTAAATGAATATGTACCAGGGGAATTGTGTAGTCGTATGAGAGGAATGTACATTGGTACTTTGTTTTACTTTTTTGACACAACCCTCTGAAGCTTTGCGTTTCAGTGTTTGAAGGAGAGAGTTGCGCGGCTGCAGACTTTCTAAGAATGAACGCCTACTTGCGGTATTCTCCAGGATATGTTTATTTCTGTTTTTTTAGAGAATGTTTTTACAAAGAATTCATGTAGCATGGAAATATCTCCATTTTCGTTCTTGGTATAACTGAACGCCACTCAGCACAAAAATATTTTTTGCTGTGCTGATATAGAGGCAAAACCTCTGAGCCATGCTGCCCTATTCTCGTCGTGGCCGCAGGTGCTCTTCGCTCCCGTCGACAACAAGTACGCGTCGTGGCTGACGCGAACGGCCCTGCAGGATCTGCGCGTGCTTAGTGTCACGGGTCTTCCTTCGGAGAAAGAGCTGGTGGCTGCCATGCGCAAGGAGAACAGCACCCCCGTGCGCACGGTGGGACTGTTCTTCAAAGACATGCCTCCCACAGACCCACCTGTCAGCCTGCACATCAGCTTTTTCGGCGGCCCTCTACCTTTTGATGTGCACGTGCGTATGCGTAAACGCATTGATAGAAAAAAACAGACGTAGCACAGGGATGGAAAGTAGTTTGCTAAAGCTGCCATACAAGCATGAGCTCCATGTTTCTATTAAAGCAGTAAAGGCTTCTTCCATATTTCACTCGTTTTTGCAAAGATGGCTAAACGCCTTTTTTGGAAGGCTAGTAGTGCTGCATGCTAATGAAGGTTCAGCACTTTCGGAGACCATGCTTTAATGTCTCCTATGCAAACCTCTATGCCACAGTCAAATTCAGAGCACCGGTGGGGCTTTGGTAACCATGATAAACTCTGAACTTTAAGACGAACTTTTATCGCTCCTAAAAGAGAAGTTAGCGGGATTTAGCATTGGAGTCTTTAGCAGTGGCTTTGCTCTTTTAACGGTCACTATAATGGAACAGTGTCAGCACAGCTTATCTGAACTTCCCTGACGACCACAACAGATGGCGTCAAAAGGCCTTTCCAGGGAACTTGGTTGGTAGGTTTAGCGACATAGTGACTAGGCATCGCATCGAGATATCGGAAGAATCTCAGTTACCGTGAAGTGCGCAGTACGATAGGGCAAGATGTTATGAAAGGAGGCGCATGAGGCAGAATAACTTTAAAGAGGAAGGAAGCTTGAACATTTGCATATTTAAGTGAGCGGTGCTTGCCATGCTAATTCACTTGTTAAAAAAAATTGATTTTTGGGCCGCCTATTACATGGCCGTAGTCGCAGTCGTTAATTACATATACTCGCCAAAATATTAAATGATTGTCGCTTGTCGCCGAAATCCTGTTCCTCTCGCACTTCGTTGTTAGCTAAGCTTTGACTGCCTGGTTTTGCCAGCCGGTGCGACAGGCTAAGCTACATCACAATCTAAAATTTGTTCATCTTTCAGTCTGTCTGGAACTACTTCTTTGGGCAGGCTGCTTGCAGCTATGCTGCAAGGGAAACAGTTTTCAAAACCAGGCAGCGTTCCTCAAAACCATTTTCCGCCGCCTTATTTTCGCAGGTCAACTATCCTGAGCGGATCCTCTCGCAGCCGGAAGGACCATCAAGCGAGGAACGCTTCCCCGAGATGAACACCCTGCTGCCTATCATGAATGCACTGCACCAGCGTCACCTGGAGCAGCAGGCGCTCCTCTTCAAGCGGACGCAGCGGCGGCTGCACAAGGTGCACTTCCAGCGTTTCCCTTACCCCACCTACATCCAGCACAAGGACACCAAGAACTATGCACTGGTGCTGACGCGGTTCTGCATCGGCATGCTTGTGCCCTTCGCCGTGTTCGTCGCCAGGCTTAGCGATGAGAAGGCAACTGGTAAGCGCGAATATTTTGCTTCATTCTTCTTCGCTTAGCACTGTGGTGGTAGCTCACGGCCGCTATCCTTGATTTGTGCGTGGCCTTTATCTAATGAACATTGTAAAGCACATATTTCGGCGCTTAGGTGTGAGGCAATCGCACAAAACTACCACTGTTTACTTCAGTCCGATGATTCCAAAAAGAGTTATCCACGCATATTTATGCTCCTGAAGGTATATCGGTTGGTTGGAATAGAGGTCTGACTGCAATTCCGTACAGCACACAGTAGCAGTGGCAAACTGACCATACAGGTGTCATTGAAGTTCCTCGAGCTGTGAAAATCTATTCCAATATTTAGTGCTGTCTTTAGAGTGATGCAATGCCAACAGATATTTTCCGCGTCGTGTGCTTCTACAATTACAGTCTCTTGAAGGTACTGTTGGACGGAGAATTTTGCGGGATCTGCGATGCGTGGTGGAGCGAAGCAAAACTGCATTGCTACGCCATCTGCCGTCACAGAGCGTGGTATCGAGGCTCACGGCACGCCTTTTGTGGCAGTACCGTAATTGAGCCTCGACACTGCGCTCTGTGACGGCAGATGGCGTAGCAATGCAGTTTTTCTTCGATCCGCTACGCATCGCAGATCCCGCGAAATTTTATGGCCGACAGAACACTGTGGGCAAACAAGCTTTCTGTAGCATTCAGCGATCTTGTAATTGTGTTGACATTAGTGGCGTGGCACACACAGTTCCTTTCACGTTGTTTACTACTGTACGTTTTCATTAGTGATGTATTTTAACACCTGTAATGTACCCTAAATATCTAGAAAAAATTTGTGGAAGCACACGAACTGCTTAAAAATTCTTTGTTAACTGGCATGGTAAAAATCATTGCATGGGTAACAACTTGTTCTTTTGATAAAATCCTTAACACAAGTATCCAGAAAGCACTATGAACACTTCCCGCAATCTGAAGATGAGACCTTTCGTGATGGTGCATGTGAATTCTTATAGTGAAGAGCTGGCGACGCTGTCAAAAATTTGAGAACTTGCCTTGCATACATTTTTACGCAGGCATGAAGGAGATGCTGAGGGTCGTTGGGCTCAACGATTGGGTCTACTGGGTGAGCCACTACATCAGCGGTTTCTTCATGCACCTCATCATCGTGACCCTCATGATGCTTTTCCTGTGCGTCAAGAGGAATGAAGAAGGCCGGGCATTCATCCAGTTTAGCGACCCTCTGGTACTCTTCTGCATTCTGATGTGCTTCTGCAGCTCGTGTCTCATGCAAGCCACGCTGCTGTCCATGTTCTTCGCTAGTCGTGAGTTCATCTGCCTTTTACGCAGTAGTCAGCAACAGTAGTCCGCGTATCGAATCGAAGATTCTCGCCAGCCTTCAAATCTAATGCACAGTGTTTGTGCGGTAGCTCTGACGCTCGTACGTTTTCGCCTACTCAATGCCAACAGATACGGAAGTGCCCATTATAGCAAAATCGTTGTCTATAACAAAGGTACATTTCGCCTCGGTGCGCCTTTTGCTGTAACCTTTGTTACGGTTGTCAAAGGTTGATGTTTCAGAAATAAGAACAAAAAATCTTAATGTTTAAAATTACGGCTGTAACAGACGACGCAAAGTCACAATTCAAAATTAGCTCGAAACATTCAGAAAAAAACACAAGAATGGCAGCTTTCATAGATCCATTTTCAAACTTTCCTCCTCTAGTGTATCGCTAGAGCGGCAACGAACATTTGGCCGGGGCTACCACCGGCAACCTTGCAACTAGAAAACAATAGCAAATATCTATTACATTACAGTTTATCTTGCAAGCAGCGCATTCCTAACGTAGGATGCCCAGAAGGGGGCAAACTTCCGTGAACTTTTGTCACGAAATTAAAGAAGAGACATCGAAGCAAAAAGAAACGACTGGGGAGGGAGCCCAGTTCGCGTTCTGCCAAGAATCCGCATGACCACTTGTTTAGGTAGGTCAAGAAGACAACAAAAGAAAGGTGCCCTCTAAGTTTTTCAGTGACTGTCCACCCTCACTTCTGCCGTTGCGAGATGTCATGACTCCACTGTAAAAGACGACGTAGCACTCTGTGATGTTGTGCAGCGCACACTGCGGTGGCCGGTGCCATGCTGTACTGGACGTTCAGCTGCGTGGTGCCCTTCCTGGCTCTGGAGGACGCGGGAGGCCAAGGCTACCATTTTATCAAGCGCAGCCAGAAGCTCGCCACGTGCGTCTTCCCCGGAATGAGCCTGCACTGGAGTTTTCGCGTTTTGGAGCGCTTCGAGAAGTTCGGTGAGTTTATAGTCAGAATCATGCAACCAAAGCATTCCAAGGCTCGAGGCATTGGGCCTCATTCCTTGCTTCCTGTGGTTTTCAAACGCAAGAAAGCAAGAGGACGAATAAAACAAGCAGCTCTGGCCTTTTCCAACTGAAACCTCAGACTAGTCGCAATGCTGCGCGTTCTAAGGTAAATAGGTTTTTACGCATTGTCAGACTTAGATGGCTGCAGTCACAGCAGCCGGTAAAAATTTCCCTGGCTTGCAGCTAAGCAGATAAATTGTTCTTGTCCGTTACTGCTCTAGAAAACCCGAAGTTTGTAGAAAATCATTGTTTGGGTTTAGCAGTTTATGGTTTATGGTCTACGGGGGTTTAGCGTCCCAAAGCAACTCATGCTATGAGGGACGCCGTAGTGAAGGACTCCAGAAATTTCGACCACCTTAGGTTCAACGTGCACTGACATCGCACAGTACACGGGCCACTAGAATTTCTCCTGCATCGAAATTCGACCGCCGCGGTCTGGATCGAACCCGTGTCTTTCCGGTCAGCATCCGAGCGCCATAACCACTGAGCCACCGCTTCGATGATTTAGAAATTCATTGTGATAAATATGGTCCAGTCAGAAGAGTGGGACTGAGTAAAAAGTCATGTTTTTTGCTCATGAGGCATAATGCTCCCAAGAACACACTTGCAAAAGGCTACGCCTGTGTGCTTCAAAACTATTTGTATTTGTATGGAAGGTAAGAGGAGCTACATGGAATTGCTTTCCTCCTCCCTAAAACTAACTTCGCTCTAACAGACTGGTTATTAGTTTCATATAATGTATGGCTTCCTGGGTTAGTTTGCTCTTGTAAGTTATTGCTAAGGTACCTTTCCATTAAGGATTCATGAGCTGCATGCTTCCGTAATATGCAGAGATTCGATTGACCACCCAAAAGTGCGTAATTAGGAGACGTAAATCGGAAATCAAAATCCCCTGAAAACTGTGTCAACGGCACAATTTTTTTGCTTGTAAACTAAAATTTATTAAATGGATAGTATCCATTCGTGTTATTTTTGGTGCGCATCCATGCGGCATAACTAATAAGGGCCTTTTTAGGTGTAGGCGTGAGAGTGCTGTGGCGATCCTACAAAGGCGCTCTTAATTGCTGTAAAGACGACTGGCAGTTAGAACACATCTGTGTTAAGGACACTAACAGCAGTCAAAAAAGACGCACAGAGGAAACTAGGAAGACGACAGGACAGTGGTGTGACTATCACCTGTTTATATTACAGATTACGGCTCAAATATATACAGTGTACTCAGTCACATGACCATCGCACAATCGCCATACTACTCTACCATCCGTCGTGGAACAAATATGATACTTATAAAATATGGTAGGGTTTTAATGTAGATAAACCAAGAGTACGTGCAAAAGCATGTGTTTAGCCTGGGTCCGTATTCCGAGTTTGTGTCATAATAAAAAGTTATAATCTGCCGCAACGGTCACATGTGATTGGTCGGAACGCCGGAAGCGGATGTGGTGTTTCCGCTGCAGCGAAAAGGGTCGAGGAAACCGGATGGTGTCGTCAAACACATAGCGTACGTAGCAGATGCTCGACAGCGAACATGGCGGCGCGCTCGGAAGTGGAGCCTATCGCTTCGAAGTGAACTCGTCGATGTTACTGTTTTTTTCGGCCCGTGAACTGGCTTAAAACTGGGTACGGGACTGTCGGCTCGTCTTGTCTTGCCTATAACAAATTGGATGGACGATAAATACAGCCTGTCTTTTATTTCGTTGGCCGATTCGGTAGCTCCTAGGCCTAACGAGCACCGGTTTGTTGCAAAAATTTTTCTCTTCATTCAAACTGGATGGCGCCACTATCGCCGAGTTATCTCGCCTGCGTATGCTGAATGATGGAACATAAAGCAGATGACCCGCAAAATACTTGCGTTTACTGCGCGCAAACGTTCATTTTTTATTCTAGTGTTCTTTATTAGCATGTTGAAGCGTCCTGCATCATGATCGTGTGTAATGTGTGCCAGCGTGAAACCACTCACGTGCACGGATGGTCAGTCGCCAGCGACGCGCTGCTACACCGAAGCGTTTGACATGCCAGAGGTGGTTTTTTGGTGCCCCTTACGGTTGTCGATAGCAGTGGGGATGTGGCTCTGCATCACTGAGCTCGCGAGTTAGCTTGCAAGTTAGTTTTAAGGCGTCAATGGGCATGCGTGTGATTCGTACCATGGCGAACCTATTAAAACTTCGTCTGCGAAGTCTCCCAACACATATATCAACAAAAACACAGTAAGAAGATTTTTAGCTCATCCCTTATATTTATTTGCAGTGCCGCATAAAATGAATTAAAAAAACATAAATTACCGTCTGCACAACCGTTCGATCACAGCACCAATTTACATTCAGCGATGTTGCAGACGTCAAGTCGTCACGGCGTCTTGGTTCAGCCCGGCACGAAGCGCGCATTGTGCAGCGAGTAAGTGCATGCTACGAAATTTCCTCTCCGTTCATTTTCCCTCAAGATAAATGTAAAACGCCGTGTTGTGCGAACAAGCTAGCTACCTTTTATTTACCATCAGCGACTGACGGCTGTAGAGGCCACCTTCTGTCACTGAAAAGCCATGCATGGTTGTGTACAATATTTTCTTCTTTAAGTACACCTCCGACCTTTACGGTGCGGAAAAGAGTGCCTGAATTATATTGTTTGTATTTGCTGAAGTCAATTGGGTAAATAAAGCAGCTTTGATATTACTCCTGTACAGTGGAATCCGATGCGCAACCTAACTTGTGGCTGAATGTTTCTTCTGTTGCATTGGTCACGTCCTTATTCTAGGCAAATAGCAAAAGCGCCGCTGGACGTTTCTCTGCGGCAACCGCAACGCAGTGACATCCTGCCGCCGCTCACAGTCGGAACCGAACCGACATCCGCTTCCGGTTATTTGACCAATCAGGTGTGGCCGCTGCGGGAGATTATGACGCTTTTTATTATGACACAAACTGGGAATACGGCCCCTGGTTGGCTCATGCTTTTGCTTTGCTGGGTCGTCGGCACGCCTGGCGAAGATATTCGACTCAGGTTAAGCTCCGATTGAGGTTGAGTTGATCTGATCTGTTCGCACCGTAGATGGAAGTTGATGAAGGCGACGATGGACACAAGACGTGATCGACTGCGGCGATAGCATAGTAGTCTCGTGCAATGGCCAGCGAAAGTGATCCCTTTACGTCGCGGCAGGTTCGTATCCCAGTAACGGCAATATTTAATTATTTATTCAAGGTCAAGATCACGGCTTCAGCGACGGCCCAGGTTTTGCATCTTTGGTCGTGAAGTGAAGCTTTCGCTCTAAAATTTACAATCAGCGTATTCACCTTTTATCTTCCATGCCTATCGCACAGGTTCCGTTGCCTAATTCCAGTACGGAAAATGTTGGCTCGGGCCTCATGGCCGAGGCAAGTTTTAGTATTCAGATTAACAGACTTCAAAAGGAGGGTTTCCCATGCTCCGTCTTGTCTGCAGTAGCTGAGACCCTGTTGCATAAAGAACGAAAGGAATAAGCACCTGAGCCAAACCAGTACAAAAGTGCCCACAAGTGATCGCCTATACGAACCGAGTGGCGCGCAGCCTCATGAAGGTTGCGGTCAGGTAAGACGTACCTGTCGTTCCCTGAGCGCCAAGAAATCTGAGTGCATGGTGCGCACGTATTAGGCAAAAGAAGCCCCAGTGCGAAAGGAGGCACGGCGAACCATTTGTTGACTGGGTGGTTGGTGCTGTGTTAACGTGTGGAAGGATCTATATAGCCGAAGCAGTCGGTTGTGTCAACGATATAGCATGGGACTATAATAAATCATTAAAAAAGAGAACTCGGTCGAATTTGCCCCTTCACTGCAAAAATAGCTCGGCTACTGATCCGGAGTTCCCGGGTTCGAACCCGACCACGGCGGCTGCGTTTTTAAAGAGGCAAAACGCTAAGGTGCCCGTGCGCTGTGCGATGTCAGTGCACGTTAAAGATCCCCAGGCGGTCGAAACTATTCCAGAGCCCTCCACTACGGTACCTCTTTTTTCCTTTTTTCTTTCACTCCTTCCTTTATCCCTTCCCTTACGGCGTGGTTCAGGTGTCCAACGATATATGAGACAGATACTGCGCCATTTCCTTTCCCCAAAGACCAATTATTATTATTATTATTATGCAAAAATAGCAAATCTGCTTGATGGTACAAGGATTCTGGGCAGGAGTCGCGATGTGGTGGCTCGTGAAGTACTTGAGGCCTCCGTGACTGCAAACGAAGGCGGCACATATTGTTGTGACTTCTCTGCTGCCCTTCGAAGAAATAAAGTTGCCTTCGTGGAATAATCTTTGTAGTCACAAGGCCTTCGTAGGAAACAGTCACGTTTCCTTCGAATAATGAAATTCAGTTCTGCTGGATGTTGTTTGGTTCGTCGGGCGCTGAAAGTTACTTTTTAATCTTTTATTTTTATTGACTATGCTTTTCATTGATTACCTGTTATTGCCAAGATTTTCATCGCTGAGATTAGGGAACGGAAGCTGTGAGATACCCACGAAGACAAAAGGTGAATGTGTCTTTGTAATTTTTTTATTATATTTGTTCCAAAAATGGTATAGTTTGGTTTATAGCGGTTTAACGTCTCAAGGCAACTCAGGCTATGAGAGAAGGGCTCCGTAGTGAAGGGCTCCGGAAATTTCGACCACCTGGAGTTCTTTAACATGCACTGACATCGCACAGTACACTTGCCTCTAGAAATTTGCCTCCATCGAAATTTGACCGCCGCGGCCGGGATCGAACCCGCGTCTTTCGGGCCGGCAGCCGAGTGCCATAACCACTCAGCCACCCCAGCGCCATTTGTTCCAAAACAGATGAGTGAGTCGGATGATGATTGTGCGTTGGACATGTGACTTAGTGCCCTGTGCATATTTGAACCGCGTTCTGTTATATAAACAGTTGGTTGTACATCCTCTCTCCTGTCGTCTTCCCAGTTTTCTGCGTGTGTATTCTTTTCTCTGGTGTTATTTTCCTTAATGGAGTGCGCCAACTAGCCCAGCACCGCGCTTTATTAGAACACATCTGGAATTCAGTTGGTTGGTAATGTTGAAATTACAGTAGGAAGCGCGAATTTCCAGCGTATATAAACTTACAAGTGGGGCAGTGCTCATGTACTCAAGTAAGCTGCTTTACTGCTATTCACGTGGCCCAGTTGATTTCGGTGCCAACTGGGTGAACTTCGCCGATCGTGCCGCCACGCCGGACAACATCACCCTGGCCGAAATATTGTTCGTGGGCGTGATCTGTGACTGCCTCATCGTCATCTCTGTGTGGTACCTGGACAACGTGATGCCCATCGGCCCGGGGATTGCGAAGCCTTTCCTCTACCCCTTCAAGGTGTTCTCCCTGACCGATCTTTACCACACAGGAATCCTTTAGGCAGCTTTTACCAATTGTCGAAATGAAGTAACATGTAATATGATGTAGTAGACAAAGGGTGGGCAGATAGTTCTTGATAATCACAAAGTGAACAAGGAAGGGAGAAGCCTCAGGGTGCTTGCCAACGTTTCGACAAGGGGACATGTCTTCGTATGAGTGCTTATATCTACGCAAGCGATGTGTCACTCTGATGTAGGCTCGCATGGCAGTTATAATGACGCGTACAGAAGGAACACACCAGGGTAAAAAAAAAGTCTGTCACTCATTAGAAGCTATAGCTACAAGATTTCACATGTAGCAGCTACAGCCCAGACGAAGACTAGTCCTGCTGTCGAAACGTTGGCAAGCACCCTGGGGCTTTCTCCTTGCTTGTTCACTTTGTGATTATGTAACAAAATAAATATTCTTGCGCCTTTAAAGGCAAATTTAAACCAGTCCCAAGGTGCGATGAGAGAGCATTAAAGGAGAACAGACGTTAGGTGCCATTATATAACGAAAAACACATTCATTCCAGAATGTCTGCATTTACTCCACTTCAAGACTGCTCAATACGGCTCGTTGCACATGAGAGCAAAACAGCTGCATCCACTAACAGCTCGCAGTGCCTACCAAGTGGCTGGTACGACGCATGGTTTGTAATATACTACGCAAGCGATATTTGAATGTGTTTTAGGCTCGCATGGCAATTATAAAGACGCGTACCTGAGAAACAAGCCAGGTTTAACAAGGGCTGTAGCTCATAAGCAGCTCTAGCAGCAAGATTTCGCAAGTCGCAGCTCATTGGTTTGAATCTTAATGGGCTGATGGGCTAAGGTCGAAAAAAATGCTTAATGGCATGGTATCGGGTATGCAAATACTATTAGAAGGGCTTTATTGGAACGTTCCTTAATTGTAGTAACAATTGAACAAGCACCAGAAAAAATAATAATATTGATAATAATCTTTTATTAGTACAGACAAAGAAAAAGAAAAAAAGTACGCGAAACAGCGTGCGAGGCTGAACCGAAAGGTGAAAACCCATACGTAGTGCACCGGTCAGCGAGTTGCTTGCACGGATGCACACGCGCGCGCACGAACGCACGCACGCATGCGCACACGCACTCACACACAGACACATACGCGCGCACACACAGACACACACACACGCAAGCAGGCATACAAAGCGTCAGTTCAGGTGTGTGGCAAGGGCATGGCGCAGACGCCGTAACTTCTCACGGTCGACAGGGTGGGGCAGGGCCCCCGGGACTGCCAAAAAGTCGGTTATTGCCACGGAACAAAGTGCTCATGGAGAGCATTGCGTGCTTGCATGTGCTCGGGCTTCCCGGAGTGCTTATTATGCCTCATGGCAAAGTGGAGATAAGAGCCGACCTGCGTTTGAAAACTGATATGCCCTTGAAAAGCATTAAAAATGGCAGGATTTTTAATGTGAGATCATTACATGGCTGATCAGCAACGAAACCCGGCGTCGGCGCTGACCAACAACAGTCGTCCCAAAAATTCCACATGACGCCACTCTGGTATCAAAGAAAAATAAATTTCTTCCCAACGTGCGGGAAATTAAACCCACGACCTTCATCCCATAGGCCACAAAACTGCGTTGCTGTTTGGCGAAGAAAGGTGACCTTGTATAAGCGTCGCCTTAAGACTGTAGGCGAATTAGCAGGAGTGTTATTAGTAAGGAACAGAAAAAAATCTTAAAACAAATAGGAATAAATAAAGGGGAATTAATATAAAAACAATGCCATCGCATTCAAATCACGTAACTAGCCTTAAGTGTACTTCATAATTTTCTTTTTTTTTTTAGAACGCATATTCTGCCATGCGGAATAGCTGTTGCTCCGTTATCTTCCTTCCCACAGAAGAAGCGATGAACTCCTGACGATTACAAAGTTTTATTGTTCAATCTTTCTTGGCGCAGATAAGCTACTGGGTCCCCACCGTCACGCTTCTGAAGACGCCCGAAAAAACGCAGGCAGAAGCACAGAACTTCGAGTCCGAGCCGAAGAATCAGCTGGTCGCAATAGACCTCTACCACGCAAGCAAGGCAAGCGCGCTTCACCAAAGACCACAGGCCTAGACGTGGCTTAAGATGTCTCACCTCTCGCTAAATATGTACACTAAATAAATACAAGCGCTAATTCTTTAGCTAGTCGCTGTAGTGAATGGTACATGAGTGCGTAGTCACCTTGTTAATCTCGACGGTGGCGTCATAGCCGCACATCAATTGCTGCATGCCTGGGTCATCCATATCCAATGATGCTAGAATATGGCGGGGGGGTGGGGGGGGTGGGGGGGGGCTCTTAGAAGATTTTTGGGCCTGCGGCGACGTACTAAGTGCTAGCCGTGCACGTAACGTCTCTGTATACTGATCATACAGAGATATTCTCTTGTTGTTCCGGCTTCTTACTCAAACCTTCCTTCTCGTTATTGCCTTCGAGCGCCCCCAATAAATATCAACAGTTGAAGGTGGATGTCACAAAACGCATAGGTTTCCATTTTTCTTTGAGGCTGCACTGAAATATGTTGTAAAAACATTCCGCAATATTTTATTCTATCCCTCTTGCAATCGGCTACGACGCGGCCAGCTCTTGTAGTGGCACAGAGATTCTTATTTGTTTATTTATTTATCACATTACCTATAGCCCCCGTTTGGCATTACAGTGGGGGGGGGGGGGGAGAGAAAGTTACAATAGAATAGTAAGAGATTGTTGCCATTTTTGAGAGCAAAATAAACACTGATAGACATGAAATGTGTCACACCGGTGCTCTGGTCCAGCCGCAGATGTGGGAGAGAGGTAAAAAGGAGAGTAAAAAAAAAAGTCAAGACGGTGGCACTGTGAATGGCGCAGTGTTCGAGGGACCCTACGTGAGGAGCACTCGCGCCGCCAACTATGAGCATAGCCGAGGAGCCGCGAAATAAATGCTCCCGAGGGCCGCTAACCATGCATACACAAATATCCGGCAGCGATATCCTGTTGATGACGGGCCCCACGTCTCCACTCCCGATCTACCCCATAACTGCGGCTGAAAACATTGTTTTTGATTATCGCAACGTCGAAAAAGGGGAGGCGTCAGTTGGGGACCATAAAGTACGACAATGATTCGCTCTCTCGAGCACGCTGCTACGCCCTCTAGACATGATAATGCCACGCCGACGAAAAGAGAATTGCGTTTCCTTCTGCTCTTTTCTGTGTACTGAGTCCTGTGTACTGTGGAATGCTAGTGCACATTAAAAAACCCCAGGTGGTCGAAGTTTCCGGAGACCTTCACTACGGCGTCCCTCATAGCCTCAGTCGCTGTGGGACGTTAAACCCTAATAAACTATAAACCATCACTTGCAAAATGAATTCCAGTGCGAGCAACGAGCGGAACAGGTTGAGTGCAGTCGCAACTCAGGCAAAAGCCTTTATAAACCACATTATCTTACTGGCTGCTTTCCCGCCTCGCCGAAACGTGGTCGGCAGTGTAGCAGCGTTCTACAAACACCGACAGGTATTGGCATCCCCTTTGTATCGGAGCGGCGGCGAGTGCCACCTTGCATCCTAACTGAAGTGGTAATGGTATTATTTGTTTTGTACTTGTCTCTCCTCCAGTTTTTAACTTATAATTCTTTTATCGTCACTTTTTCCCCATTCAAGGCTATTATTCATGTTCTTATCTACATTACTACGGTTTCTGCGACCTTTCGTGCAATTTATGCATTGTGCTTTTACGCAGCCAATACTCCAGTATTCTCTTTTTCGTCTCTTCAGCAGCAATGTTACTGTTCTTCTTGCTTTCTCCATCCCTAATATCCAAAGGTACCGGAAGGCTGAATATGTCCTCTCCGAAATCTGGTTGTGTGGTTTTCCTTCGCGACGCCATCTGTAGGATGCGCCACGAAGCTTCACCTTGATGATGCACTGGTTGTGTTCTCATATCAGCGTCAGCTCTACTATCGTCCTTGAAGGTATTGGTGAGCGCTATCAAAATACGGAAAGGAACGAACACACAGGAAGAAGCGCTTCCCTTTCCGTATTTTGATAGTGCTCACCAATACCTTCAAGGATGCAGTTCCAACTAGCCCCAGTAGTAGCTCTTTTGTCTACTATCGTATCGCCCTGTGGTTGGGACGTGCTTCTCGGACGCCAATTACCGCTAAAATGTATCATATATAGCTCTCGTGTTGGTAAAGTTGATCATCGCCTTGCACGCTGTTATTTTCGTTTAGTGAGGCTTTTACATTCCTGCTTTTTACGGACACCGGCAACATGTTGACACGGCACCTGCCGAGCTGACCAGCTAATGGAAAATGTTTTTTTTTCATTCAAACTGTAGTCTGCCACATTTTTACTAAATTGCTCCGGGCGTTATTCTCTGTAAGACTTTGAAGCGGTTAGCCATCATGACGACTTTGTCACTACCCCTGCTCAGCTTCCTTCGCAACTATATTTTTTTGCTTCTACCGAAGGCCTTCTGAACATCAGCCATAAACTCGGGAGCGGAACGGTGTGCCTAAAAATTAACATGCCGAAACTCAAAGTAATATTTGACAGTGTCGGAAGTGAACAGCAGTTTACGATTGGTAGCGAGGCACTGGAAGCGGTAAGAGAATACGTCTACTCAGGGCAGGCAGTGACCGCAGATCTGGATGACGACAGTGCAATAACTATCAAAACAATGGGAAAGGTTAATTGGAGGGATATGGGAGAGGCCTTTGTCCTGAAGGGGACGTAGTCAGGCTGATGACGAAGATACTTCAGTATAAGCAAGGCCGGTGCAGAACGTGGCTAGCAGAGTCGGGAGTGTGCGACATTTTGGATGGAATTTGGCAGGTTCTTTCAGATTATGAATGGCTGTTTACCTAGTATCCCTCAGGATAAAGTATACAAAACTTATACCAGTACTCACTTACGGGTAGAAACGTGGATGCTAATGAAAAGAGTTCAGCTCAAGTTGAGGACAATTCAGCGAGCTATGGAAAGGGAAATGTTAGATGTAACGTCAAGGGAGAGTAAACGGGCGGAGTTGTTGAGGAAATAAACACGGGTCAATGCCATCCTAGTGAAAATCAAGAGGAAGAAATGGGCTTAGGCAGGGCATGTAATGCAAACGCAAGATAACCGCTGGTCATTAAGGGTAACAAAGTGGATTCCAAGAGAAGGCAAGGGTAGCAGGTGTCAGCAGAAGGAAAGGTGGGTTTGCGGTAATAAGGTGCCCGCAGCTAGCACAAGACATGCTTAATTCGAGGAGTATGGAGGCTTCTTTGCCCTTCAGTGTTCATAGAGTGTTGCTGTTGATGACATTTTATTATAAGCAAGGTATAGGCAGACCCTGCAGAAAATGGCTAGCAAAGTCGCGTGTGCGTGACGGCTTGCTGCAGTTCCTAAACAGCCGAATTACACTTGGGCGTGCAACAAAACTGCACACATCTCCACTACGCAAGCAGTAAGTGTAATGCTGATATTGTTATTCTTGGGCATGTTTCCTAAGTGCACTTTATTAGCCCACGAGCCCTCTACGTCACTGAAGACATGCAAGTACGAGAACTATGAGATACGTTTAACTTGCGGCACATCCAAGCCGTGGGGTGGCCTTGGTATTCTGGCTAGGCCCCTTGGGCCTAATTGGTCTTCCTTTTGAAAAATGAGGAATGGTCAATGTGTCACTAGGCCTGGAGCAGATTCTCCTAAGAGACCTTTTCAGACTAATCTCCCGGTGTCGTTGGCCTCGTTTTGTCTCCCTTCACCTTTTACACAAACCTGGTCAGGTGAATGACGCCCAATGTTTGCTTACATCTACCTCGACGAAACTCATAGGGCTAGAAGCATGCAATATATTGGAAGGGCATTTGAAATTAAACATTTCAAACTGAAATTTGTTTTGTTATCAATATAGAAGCCTAGTTAAGCTCAGCGCGACCGACGCGCAGGACTACGATGGCGTGCTTGCCGTCCAAGACGTGAGCATGCGGATATTCGAGAACCAGATCACCGTGCTTCTCGGCCACAATGGAGCCGGAAAAACAACGCTGCTCAACATGATCACCGGTGAGATCGCGGCTCCCGAAAGAGTTTCTTTAGCCTCACTAGTACCTATATCTATTTATTTGAACCTCGAGGGTCCCTGGCGGGACATTACATGAGGGGTGGGTGCGAGAACAGCGGTGAACAATAAATGTTACATGGAAATCAGGACGATGACATGGCTTCCTCGATGGCGGTCTTGAAATGGGCAGGACCAGGGATTAGTGCTAAGTCGCAGGGAAGGTCCTTCCAGTCGCGAGCTGTGTGGACAAAAGTAATTTCTGAAATGTAGTAGTGCGGGCCCGATGCGGGATGCGCTGTTTGGATGACCTGTGCGGGGTGTTCGACGTACTGGTAGAATGAGCTTGCTGTCACGGGGTGAACAATGGAAAAACCTGTGATAAAGGCAGAGACGTGAAATACAAAAATATACATACGTATACAAAAATATACATGATCACACATTGTGTGCCGATAAGCAAATGAAGTGAAATGTTTTCGCGGCTGCTCTGCTAGGTGCAAGGAGCTCATGACTCTGCGGTTCGCATGTCTATTGGGCCACGCTAGAGCGCGAGATCACTGAAAGTCAGTACTTGCCTTAAAATTTAACCAAAAATGTCCCCCACTGTACAGAGCTTAGTCGCTTTAAACAAGGGTGAACGGGGCTGCACAAAAAATATTCTGAGAGAAGTAGCCTTTTAACCACTCTTGCGAGAGGTCGCCATAAAGGCGGAAAGTTGGAAAACAATAGCGCGACATTTAAGCGTTGGTTTTAACAATTTGATTGATTTTATCTGGGAAAATTCATTTGAGATGGGAAATTTGGTCGAGCACGTGGATTGACTACTTTAATTTCAGGCAGTACAAAACGCAAACGCAGAAAATTGCTACCGAAATCTCGCTACACTTTCAAATCTCACAGCAGTTCTTGAGTGTCGTTTCGCCAATTCATAGCCTCTAAATTAATCGTTAAATGAGGCTAGCAGGCTTCCTCATCGTATGGGGGTCCAAAAAACATACATGGAGAAGGGCCTACCGTAAGAGAGGCGTAGTTTCAAGACAAAAAAAAAGGTTGAAGCGACTGGAGACGAAACACTGCTTGCTGGTGTCATGTTCCACATCTAATAAAGCTACTGTTAGTGAGCTGCGTGTTGGCAACGTACTACTGTCAGTAGCCACCAAAGCAGCACTCTGACTCCAGCTGGCTACGCAAGTACATAAAGTATGCCGCTTTCTGCACACATACTACAGAAGGAAAAAAAAATATTCCCTCACTGCTGTATAAATCAAATGAAAGCAGTCTGGAAGATAAAGATAAAGCACAGAAGCCACAAATGGAAGGCGAAATTTCTGAAGCTTTGATGGCAGCAAGAATAATTTAACTCGAATTTTTGTTGTAAGCAAAGCTCGACAGTATGAATTCTGGTTAATTTGTTCACATTTGGCTGACAGCAAAATATGTATTGGTTGCAGCAGAATTTGAAGGAGAATTTTTTTCCCACCATCTTACGATAGCCATGACGTCGTTGATGTCGAATGTATTCCGGAATCCGTTATCGCCGGCTGAAACTGACAGGTCCGTTTACAACAATGGTCTTGATGTCAGAGATGCCTGTTTTTCATTTTATACAGTTCTTTCTGTGAGTGTAGGATCTCTGTGAATCAACAATGTCACCAAGCGATACAGGTCGTTTATTCTTTGCCTCTCTTTAACCACTAAGGTGACAGTAAACACATAATTTGGGCTAGCTTGATAGATAAGCGTTGTTAGGTTATTTGTATCATGGGAACAGAACAGAAGGGGATCTATGACATGGCAACGGTCTGAAGACTTCTCTCAAGGTACGTTCCTGGGTAGCCTCTCCTGAAATTCTCGTTTCTTAGTTTTTGGGAATAATTCATGTCATATAAAGTGGCTAAAGAGTTCCAAGTAGCACACTAAGTCGTGTAGGGCTTTCATATGAACAAAAGCGCTTCTTTTCTGCGGCTAGGGCTGGTGTTTGAGCATGACGTCTTGCTGACAAAACACGACGCCAACAAGCTTTGTCACCGCGGCGTACTAGGCACCGCAGACAGAATTTATATTAAAATCAGTTGTTTAACCTTAGGCTCGAAACTTACCTACGAATTTTGCGGTCACAGTAGCGATGGAAATTCAGAAACAACCAGCGTTGGCGCAAAAGGTTAAATGTAAGGAAAGGAGTGCTTGATATTTTACTTGCCAATGTACCAAAATTGGAACATGCGAAACTCATGTTTATATTTCCCTTCGAAATGCATCCGTGTTGAAAACTTTTGTTTTCGCATAGTGTGATGATTGTGGAAAACGTCGTAAATATAATATTTTATATGGTTTTATTTAAAGGCTCTGAATTATTACCTAATTATTAATAGGAATTTTCTTCTTTGAAACGTTGCTTCATGGCGCGTCGTTTAGAAGGTTAATAACTAGTGCCGAATGATGCAGGTTGCCGAGGAGGTAAGTGTGCGCGAAGAAATGCATTTTCACGCCGCTGCCAGTTGATGGAAACATGACCTCCCACATAGCGCTCCAAATTGACATTGTGGCCGGCGGACACCTATGCGTCAAAATCCTACCTGTATCGCAGGATTCACGAGCTGCAGTGAAGGTAATGTGCTGGTGGGTGGCTACGACGTCGTGACCTGCACCAAGGACGCTCGCGAAAGCTTCGGTTACTGCGCCCAGGACAACATCCTGTTTGACGACCTCACCGTCGAAGAGCACCTCATCTTCTTCGCCGTCGTGAGTTGCGGCCTGCGATATTCGTTACCGGGTTAACTGGATAAACACGTGGAGGCCTTTGCCCTGCATTGGGTGTGGTAAGGCTCACGATGATGATGACATTCGTTTGGAGTCTAGATATTTTCCTGAAAGTTTACCTTGGGTGCTCTACCAGAACGAATAGGAAGGAAGACATTTTATATCTCTTGAGTAATTTAAGCGATTTTAGACACCAATTTGACTCAGAAATAAGAGCCGTTCACGGCCTGGTGCATTACTCCTCTCTTCTAAGCCTGACTAATCGCTTTTTCAGTCAGCACGGCTTTACAAAAAGCCCTTTATTCTGCTCGATTAGAGAGCTCCGTCGGGGACAGTGAGTGACACTAACGCGGGGACAGCAAACCATGAAGATAGAGCCGGGCTCACAGCAACTTATGAATGTGCGCTCTGCCTTCATGGTATTTGTTTCTTGCCCCCTGTAAGCGCCTTGCGGTTCCTGGTCGTATCGCGCTGATAGGATGGAAAGTTTTATACAGTTCTTTGCTTATGCACCACATAGCAAATGATTATAGAGCAATCCCCGACCCCCTCCAGGAAAAAAAAAAAAACGCGTGCAGCGTCAAATGCGCGTGCAGCCAAATATTTACTTCTAATATTGGTTTAACGAGCATGTGTCACCTCCAGTATTAAGCTATATATATTCTGTGAGTTTTAAATACGGGGTACCAGAGGCAGACTGAGCAGATAACGTATGTCGAAATGAAGCAACCGTAAAACTCGATTACCCGAGAAAAATAATGACAGTATCAACACGCGACCTAAACTTTGGGTGTATGAAACCTTGGTGCAACGGGTAGTGGAATACGCGGCCACTGTTTGGGACCCCTGTACGCTAACCGACGACGGTAACCTCGAAAACTTATAGAGTAAATCAGTGAGGTTAAGTTGCAACGTGCATAACTCACGCACGTCTCCAACCCGGCTATTACTATACGAAAACTTTGAAAACCTTGCCTCAAGTCGTTACTAAATAAGAGTGAAAAATAAGTTGCTTGTTTTGTCATCACCGCTTACGGGCTAATAAAATATCCACATTGGAGGCGCCAACCCACACACAGCACTTTAATATCACCATAAAATGTATACCTCGCAAGACTAGCGTTATTAACACTTCTTTTTGGGCGAGTTGGTGCATACTTGATTTGAAGAAAATAGCGCCAGAGCATGAAAACCACGGAAAGACAAGGACGAGACACAAAGCGCTATGTCTCGTTTTCAGGAACGACTCGAAATTGTTTTTTTTTTGTCTGTCGATATTTTGCAATGTGCAACGGTGTCGTCTCAGGCGCTCTCTTTTATGCCGCAATTGGTTCACAAATTTTGCAACGCGCTGACACCTTCAGGCCTTTACTTGCCAGTTTGCCTTTATGGTCCTTTGATATGCTCTCTTTTGCTATGTTTCACGTTTTCACTCCTTTTTGCAATCTCTTTTACTCTATTGTCATTTGAAGAGAGCTTGCTGAATGCCTCGGCGACTTCATACTGAATTTTTTTTTCTGTGAAACCACAAAGCAGGGAAAATTTAGCCCTCTTGAGCACTATGATATCTCCTGTGGGTGCGCTAACATAGACCCGGAATTACAGGACCGATGCGGGAGCCCTGCTGGGTAAAAGAGGCGCCGGTACTTCTTCAGCATTTTCAGATACCGCGGTTATAATTATGGCATTAGTGATCTTTTTCACTCTCCACAGTTTTACAAACCAAAACAGTTTGTGTAACTCGAGCGGTTCTGAAGCTCTGGATGTTCCATAAGTAATACTTCAAAACGTGTTCATTCGGATAAATCCGTTGTTGCCTTAGGCGGCCGCCAGCATAAGTGTGTAGGTTTAATTTTCGCAGTTTTTCTGCTTGATGATCGAAGCGGTATCGAGGTAGTCTTGGACATTTGGCCAGCTCACTTTTTTAAGATACTTCGGCCACTGTTGCGCTCTTCGCTGCTCTGCCCAGGTCAAGGGCACACCGTACTGCTCAGTCCGGCTGGAAGTCGTCACCTTGCTTCACGAAGTGGGCCTCATGCCGTACCGCTCAGACCTGGCGGTCGACCTCTCCTTGGGACAGCAACGAAGGCTCTGCACAGCTCTTGCCATCGTGTCTAAGCCCAGGGTAAGAGAACCGCGTGCCAGCAAACACCGCTATTAGACCAGTAGACACCTCAGAGTGCACCTCAACTGCTGCTTGGGTTTTCTGTCGATAACTGCGGCCAGCAACATAACAATGTGTCTATTCGCGTCATTTCCGCCGACGCGTAGGCCAGAACTCCACCTGTGAAGGATTTCCAACTCCAGCAGGAACATTTTCAATGAAGCATTCATAAAGGCACTCATAGTCGTTACCTGGCGCTCATCCACGAGTGCCCTCTAACAGGAAGATTGTTGTTAGACCTGAAATAATTTTCTAGTGGTTTAAAAGACAAGTAGACATATTTTATTCACAAACGTACCGTTCATTTGAATATAGCTTCGTTCAAGCGCAGTTTTATGATTTACAGAAGTATCCGGCATCGTTAGTATAAAACCATATGGCGCCTGTCCTATACAAATATATGTCTCCTGTCCTGTTGTGTTCCTGTTCCTCTTTTGTCCTTGTTCTTGTCGCGCCACCCTGACATGATCTAGAAGAAACTAGCTCAAACCAAAGTGCTTCTTTAGTATACAACATCGCTCGTGTAGAAAGCAGAGTAATCGTGCGGACGCGTTCGATGTGCAGGTGATCATATTGGACGAGCCCACGGCCAACATGGATCCAGATAGCCGCAGGGAGATGTGGGAGCTGCTTCTGAAAGTCCGCCGGAGCTGCACTGTCTTTCTCACGACGCAGCATCTCGACGAAGCAGACGTCCTGGGGGACAGGATAGCCGTCATGTCCAATGGCCGCATCCGGTGGGCGCTTGAATTCAATTCTCGCAGTAATCTGTTCTTTAAACCAGCCTCTTGGGTACGGTCGAAATGCATCTTTTACAGCTTGGCAGCCGCGAAAGCGCTACCACGGACACGCAGCTTGGTCAGAGGTAGACTTTTCTGGGTCGGAACTAGTACACCTCGCCTCAACACACCACAAAAGACCAGTCTTTTAATGTTGCGCGTAATAAATGCCAGCAGCCTCGCCTACCTCTCTTTGCAGTTATGAACAGTCGCCACTCACATCCTTGCCCGACGTTCACCACTTCAGGCCACATGGCGTGGGTGGAACAGATATACAGATACCAGGCAGTTATTATTGAGAGATATTATGTATTGAGCCGGGCGGATGTCATATGCGCTTCGACACGGCATATAGATAAGAAAGAAATGGTTGGGCGAATCGAAAGGAACACATTGTGAAATTATGAAGAAGATTAGTTGAGACTATTGTGAGAGAAACATTTAACAAGCATCTAATTTCCTTTCTTTCTTTCGCCTCTTTCCTTTCTTCCTACTTTCTCTATTAATGCACCGCCGACCAGACAAATTTGTCATTGTACCGACGCTTGCAATTTTAGACGGTGGTAACATTGGGGAAGCACCTCTTTGCAACGTTTTTCCTGAAAAGAGCGCGGAGCCCGAGAAGTACTCAGCAAAATAAAAAAATTAGCGACGTGTGCGACGGGCTTGAGCAGTCGTGGTCTCGGTGGTTGGAAACGTTTTTTGGTGGGGTTGTTGGCAGTGATCCATATCGACGAGCAGTGCGCTGAAATTGGCTTACACAGCCACCAGACGACTATTAATGTGCTAATAGTGAGCGTAGGTTTTCCTCTTTTCTTGCAGCCTTTTTTTAATTTTTTTCGAACATTTCTTCCACACTGTCTTGCTATACCAGAAGGAGTTTGGCGCCCCAGATTTTAAGAGTTTGTACCATTTCTTTGCCAGTGTCCCAGAAATGAAGTTAAATTTGATAGATCGACTAGCGGTGGGAAAATAACAGCAGGCAATGAACGTTTATGCGCTTATGACCAAACACCGTATGACTGCGTTTTATCATACTGAAAGCTGCTGGGCTCAGTCAGAATGAGTCGCATTTTTCGCACACATCCAGCAGCTTGAATTTTTTACATCCGTGCACTGTGCTTCGCGGGAATAGATACGCAGCAGACTTCTACCGAACTGTCTGGCGCTGCTATCGCCGTGGATGCAGAAGCGCATTCTAACCGAACGCTCTCGGGCTCACTTTTGTCAGTTGGCCAAGAACTGGCTGCTGCCGAAAATGGACCTTTTGTGCTCGCGTAAATTCGCTGTTCCTGACCCTTTGTAGCACCTTTTGTTGTGGTCACGGAAAAACCGTTTGTGCGGCTAAAGTCTCCCCTCTTGATCGTCTCCTCAAGTGCCGAGGGTTCAGGGATGCTTCCTGCATTTTAATCGAGAAAGGGTCCTCGCTTTTCTTATCTGCTTCGTAGGCAGGTCATAAACATAAGGATAATCGTAGATGCGCGAAAGGCCAATTTGAAATTCTTATCGCAGCTGCACCGGCTCCCCGGCATTCCTGAAGCAGCGTTTCGGCACAGGCTACCGCATGCGCATCCACAAGGGCCCTAAGTGTGACGTCACCGGCATCGAGAAGCTGCTGCGCAAGCACGCGCCCAAGGCAAGGCTGCAGAGCGACTCCCGCAACGAAGCCGTCTTCATGCTGGGCCAGATCATCGCCACGAAGCTTATCATCACAATGTTCAAGGCAAGATCATTTCCCGCCGTAGGCAGCACTCGATGAGCGCCCTGAGTGCATTGCTCTAATAGTCACCCGTTATTATAGTACGTGTTTCCACACAATATTTACATGACATATCCAGCGCTGCATGCATAACTGAATAGCATGCCACAACATGCGGCTGCATCGCAGGGGTGGCATGAGAGGACTTAGGAGTGAAAGGTCCACTTCGCTTACAAACTTTGAAAGCCATGTTAAGGCGCAGATATGACCTTGAAGCGGCTTCAATTAATAAAGAAAGAAAAAATTATGCCGTTGTTGGCAAT
The DNA here is from genome assembly GCA_030143305.2 of Amblyomma americanum. Taxonomy (NCBI): domain Eukaryota; kingdom Metazoa; phylum Arthropoda; class Arachnida; order Ixodida; family Ixodidae; genus Amblyomma; species Amblyomma americanum. The sequence goes on along the minus strand of JARKHS020014947.1, from coordinate 15,998 downwards.
CAAACACGGGCCCCCGGCATGCAAGACGGGGTCGCTTCCACTCCGTCACGACTTTTCGAACCTTGGAGGGGAATGCAGGCGCACCTAGTGAATGCGCAGACGTCTAAGAAACGTATCTTATCTGTATCTGTATATAATTTAATTATGAGCATGTAAATTGCAGATATTCCGATGAAGCGAGTAGCGAAGTACGTTTCCTGTGAATTTCCTTCGTGCATGGCGTGCAGTCGTAGCGCCATCAGACGGCACGCACTGAAACCCCAACGCGAAATCTACGGCGATCGTCCAGCAGATGGCTCGACCAACCTTTCGCTCCAACTAACCAGGTTCAGCCGTCAGCCGAGTTGAACCACAGGCGAATTTTTTATGCTAGTACTTAGAATAAAGAAACATTATTCCAGAGGAGGCTACGTTTTCAAGATGCTTAGAAAAGCAAACTTGCCACCAAATAAACATTGGCCATGGCTGTGAAAGAGGACTACAGTGCATGGAATCTCGAAGCAAGGCTTCAAAGCTTTCAGTCACTTGGCGAAAGTTGGAATATAATGGACGTTCATCGAATGCGACTGTACTTGGATGACATGCTGCTGTTGTTTAAAATATTTTGAAAAAGAAACACAGGTGGGTCATTATTATATCTGAAGAATTAATGAAATTCTATTCGTGCTAAGAAAAGAATAGCTTTATATCACCTTTGTTGAGCTGCTTTTTCTCAAGCTTGTTCAAAGGATATTGTTCGCATTCCTTAAAACCCTGCCTTATTCTTCTATTATCTGGCATCTTCCATCCCTTAAATTATTCCGTCCTGGCTGCAAAGAAAGCTGTCACTTGCAATGCCAGATTCGGTCGTTCAGTATTGTATTAAAATAAGTGGCAATAAGAAAAAAAATCACGTTAGGGGCTTTCCGACCAGACATCTCTTCTTGCACGTTCATGGCAATCGGCGTCGTTTGAGAGAATTCTTAGAAGCACGCCGGTAGCAGTGATAGTTAATTCTGCCGGCTACCTGGGACCTCTAACTGTTACATAAATGGCCCCACTACGCATATGCTGTTCGAAAGAGTGAATATTGAAACTACAATATTCAGACTCGGTCCAAGGGTTGTTAATTTACTTTGGCATGAATAACAACTGTCATAAGGACCACCCTTACTTCTTGCGAATAATAAAGATGTAAATATTTATCTCCACAAGCTCAGAAAACACGGGTTTCTTTAAAAACCTCTTTAGTGGCCGTCCTGCTGGATAGCTCCACAGTTCCATACTGGGAAGCTCTGTAACAGGCGTTCTGCGGGGGCAACTTCTTCGGCCCTGCTGCCGTGGTAGTAGTTATTGAGGAGCCGCGTTAACCTAGTTCGCCAATTCGCCCAATCAATGGCGGGGTGGGGAGAGAGGGGAAGGTGTTTTGAGAAGGCTACCTGGGCGGTCATGTATTTCTGAACCATACATACGCACGTACATCCCCCGTCAGAAGTGTACAGCCCAGGGGTTTGCTTTTGAGACCTTTCGTATACTTCGTTATGCATCCTCACCGACCGCAATCTCTCGAAAGTGGAGCTGTTCTCAAGATTCTTGGCGTCCTCAACCGTCCCATGCTATGGACTGCTATATGTGCCAGGGAACCTCGCTAAACAGATTAGAAGCGAACCCCTTGGGCTGACGGGGGCTGTATGTAAAGATATCTGACGAGCAATATAACAGATTAAGATCAGCTCGCGTTGGTCGTATAAGTCGATGGGGCACCTAGTGACTTAGTGCGGCGCATAACCTTTGTGTATTTCAGGATATTGAAAAGAACAGCGCGGACTTGGGCATCGACTGTCTCGGGATGACGGTGACCTCATTGGAAGACGTGCTTATCCGCGTCGGTGAAGAACACCAGGTACAGCAGCAGCGGAAGTCCTTTGACGCCGCTATGGATGAGGCGACTATAATCGACGCCAAGGGTGAGCACTCTCCGCTGGCCTTGTGTTGTGGCGACTTAAGTCGGATGAAGAACCAAATTGGTTACGTGACCAAGCGGTTGGGACGTTACTGATGTATAACGGTGGGGAGCTGCATAGCTAAGCGGATAGAGCGAACCAGCATTCTGAAATCTGTTCTCAAGTCTCGGGGCGGAGGTCGTTTTGGAGAGGAGAGTTCTCTGCATAAAGTTAAAGAAGGAAATTCTGCAAACACTTGAATGTTTTTCTGACGACTACTCTGCGGACGCACCATAATTAACTTAACGCATCTCATTAAAAACTTTCAGAAGGAACTTTGGCACCGTCATTTTGATGTGCTTGATAAAGTAAAGACACAGGTTCGAGAAAATACGTAAACAAATGTATCATTTCATCTCCATGCTACTATGGCTTTTACTGTAGGAAATAAGGGTTATACTAATTGCATTTCTTGCACATGAAGTGTAGAGTAACTGAAGGTGGAAAGTTAATGAATCCAGCTAAAGTACAGATGCGACGAACTCCTTCCTCCTCTTCATTCGACACGCAGTGTTAAGAATTGCTGGCCTTGGGGCTACATCTGCATTTTTGTTTATTTCAGCTTTTCACCCAAACCTAACAACCGGGAAAGGCTTATCACGAAAACATAAAACGTCTATTGCGTTCTCGCGGCTCAGCCATAACCGCTATATTTAAATACGGATGTGCGCACGGGCCTCCTCAGAGATTAATCCATTCCTAATGGCGAGCCATCTGCCGCCCACACGGATAAATGATCACAGAGAGACCGCCGGGAATTTGTAGGTGGTGGGAATGCCGACGCTAGTGGCTAGTTATACACTGATTAATGCGGCGGGCGCAAGGTCCAATCGAGACTAAAGATATTTTTTCCATCTTCTTCGGGACAAGAGAACATTCATCTTGAGTGTGATCGTTCTATTGATTTATTTTTTTTCCATCAGGATACGTGATATATTAGAGAGGAGAGGGGTAAAAACAAAAGAATACAAAATAAAACGACAAATAATACAGAATACAGAATGCAAATAACAAAAACATTCGAAGCAAAGGTGAAAGGATAACATGAAACATAACGGATACAAATATTACGGGTTCTAGAAGTGGTCGCGCAATCAGAAATATAAATATAAATATACTATGCATAATAAATATGGTAACTGCACATAAGATGTCAGTAGTTACAGTAAATTATGAAATAAAACCTTGAACACTTATTTTAAAGCTAAAAGCATTTAGGCATTCTGCGGGAATTTCAGAGACCTGGTGATGTCTTTGCAGAGCCCTTGATTGCCCTGATGGCAACCACGGTCTCCACGGAGCCCAGCTTCGTTAGTCGCATGTGGACCCTCCTTTCCAAAAAGGCCACATGCATATGGCGCCAGAAGAAGCAGCCGCTGTTCAGCTGGCTCCTGCCACCGCTGCTGCTCAGCCTGCTCTTCCAGCTGGAAAACGTGGCGCTGTACCACACCACGCACGTTGCGCAGCACGTCGGCGACACATTGTCGTACACCTTCATCGATGTGATGCAGGCGACGAAAGTAAGAAGATAGTATTTTTATTCCTTGAAGCGCCACCACACAAGGGTATGTTTTCTTTCAAGAGCGAACCTTGCAAGTCACGTTTCGAGATTTTGTGGGGTCTGCTACAACTCTGAGATCATAGCGCCATTTATGGCAGCAACCACACATCACGTTTCGAGATTTCGTGGTGTCTGCTACCACCCAGAGATCAGAGCGCGATCTGTGGCAGGAACTAGAAAACAGCACATCGAACATCGAGACTTGTAACGCCATCTACGATACCATTGTAGAAACAACCACCAGGCAAGCCAATGATGTCACGGTCTGATATGATGGATAGAGGTGGAACTATGTGAGTGTGACATAGGGGGACGAAATCGCGGCGTAGTTTCGGTTTCTTTATTAGATGCGTCATTACAAACAGTATCCGGGCGGTTATGTCTTTCACAGACGCGTGCAGAGAGCCCAATAACTTCGAAGCGTGAGTGAAAAATCTGTGGAGTTGGTTCGGATTGGTGTTCCTTGCTACTGACGCTAAATTCTACGCTTTTTTCAGCAGTACGCCATGTTACAATAAATGTAATTCGTTCTGTGGCTACTATGTGCAGGGGTTCGCGCAACTGAGCGGTGACGCGGACTTCTACGTCGACTACGTCGTACCGATGTTGGACACGGAGCGCTTCCACGTCGTCCTTGTTGCCCCTAGCCAAGACATAGGTGCAGTGCTGTTGGAAGCAGCCAGGAGCGACTTGAGGCACTACGTCTTCAACACGCACTTTGTTCTGCAGCTCATCGAAGAAAACAGGTTCTCTCTCATTCTCATTCTGTGGGATACAGGGAGTGCTTCGAAATTTGTTTAATAGCGAAGAAAAATTTGGCATGCAACTTCGTTCTACTGCAATAACTCAACGAGAGGTTATCCCTGGCATAAACAGCATCACCAATACAACTGGTGAGCCGTTTTTCTATTGTTTTTTGCAAGCAGAAACGCTAACCTGCTGGCCTCGAGAGTATACCGTTAACGGCCACAAAGAGCTGATGTAGCGACCGCTGATGTCGATAACAATGACTTCTCTACTTAAAACGCTGCATTTAGAATAGTCGACTGCGCCAAAAAGAGGGTTTGGATAGGTGCGTGAAGAGAAGGAGTCACAAAAGCGGTGCTCTTGAAAGGCTATTGCTCGCTACCTCTGGTGCTTGAAGGGGGTGTTATTTTCTGTCTGTACACCTGTTTTTCATGTAATCCCGAAAATATGTTCGATTTTGTGCCACTATTGCAACATTTAGATCACCCGTTCGAAGGGCTCAATGTCTAGGCTTTTTATTTCCTCCATCTTGATGCCTTGGATCTTTAAAACTTTTACATTTTATTGCCACCCCCCCCCCCCCCCCCCCCCCCTATGACGCACTAGTCAGTGTCTCATTGTAACAGCAGTCGCCGAAATGTCGGTATAAGTAATACAGGTTGGGCGAGTGTGTAACCATGTAATGCCGTGAGAAAAGCGTGAAAAATATGACGACTTCGCGTTTGGTCCTTCGGTATTTTATCCAGCTTTTGTTATCGCATCATTGAATTCTGGTAGCTTTTCCTCTTTGTAGGTGTTTTTTTTTTAGGATCAGGAAACACTTTGAGTGACGTTGTGAAGACAATGAAGGGCTTCAATACGCTTGGTAACCGATATGGAAAGGGACGAGACTGCCTCATTCCAGTTGTAAAGGGCAACACAACCCGCCCTGCTCTTTCGACCGGAGGTGCTCTCCCATTCGCGCGTTCCCTAATGCCATCCACTCTAGCGTTTCATGATAACGAGTCGGAGAAGTTACAGGATAGGTGGACCTTAATTTTACATTCTCTTTCTACACGCTACTCTCCGCATTAGAAAGCAGAAGTTTGGCTGATATGTTCGTGGGAGCGTAGCCTGCATAACGAATGGAATAAGTCGCTAGACTCAGCTACGCAACGAGTTCACTAGCTCCTTACACACCCCATCTCTGGGGCCATGTGCTTGCAGGACGCTCCTGTGGTACAACGGTGAGATCCAGCACTCGGCGTTGCTTATCATGAGGCTGTTCAACGAGGCCCGCCTGCGCTACGTCACCGGAGTGGACGACGCCCACCTGTCGTTCGACGTCACGGAGCTCGACTACGGCGCCAACAAGGACGTGGACGAGCCAACCAGGAGCCGAGACGTGTACCGCGAGCTGCTGCCGAAGGTGTTGCGATCCATTTTCCTGCCTCTGGCCTCCAGCCTTATGTGCAGCAACTTCGTGCTCTTTCCCATCGCCGAGAGGGCGCTGCAGGTACGCGCTGAGCTTAATGAAACGATTCCTGGACTCTGGGACTGGGTTCCTCGAAAGTTGTTATCTTTATTTCTTTTCAGCTATTTGTGCCAACTGCTGAACGTGGGGAACCTAAGAACTTAAAACTAATATTCTGTCATAGGGCCTAGAGAAGTCGAAAATACAAATAACTTACGTTAAGAGTGCGGCAATTAAAAGCTCACTGCCCTAAAAAAAAGCTGATAGAATGACCTCCCATGAAATAAGGCGACCCATTGTTGGGCGAAGGCGAAGTAGGTCTCTTCTTATAGAAATAACTGAAGAATATTCAAAGTGGCCGACAGATCTTTCAATGCCTAATACCGTGGTATAAACTAGAAAGGAAATTTAACGATAGAAAGGAAGGATGTTCAAACTTAAAACGCAAAATAACGTAATAGTAGCGACATTCGCCTCCTGGACCAGCCCCTCTTCCTCACACTTTTTCGACCTGCACGCTTTTTCCCTCGCACTTCGATGGCTTTTGTCTAGGTGCTTCGATGCGCCCACATATTTATTTAGGCAGGAATAAGCGAGCCGATTCATTTATTACGAAACTATGTGTCATTGCTAGGTAGTGAGGCAGGAGGAAACGTCTCACGCAAACGTGATGCACACAGATAAAACGGGATTCAGCAGCAGGTGTTTGTTTTTACGCTTAATTCCTCTCTGGGCTTGCGCTTGTTTACGTTGCAGAACGTGAATGTTAATTTCGCGCGAAAATGAAGCCTGCAGGCTCGAGTAAGATGAGTGTACGCGCGCAACTGTGTTTTCTCTGCGTCGGAAACTGACATAGGGCTTGTGTTTCCGCCTCAGTCTCAGAGACCAGCGTCATGTGTGCATTGCCAGTGTTCACTGATACTTAGGGTATACTTGGGTACCGTTGCAGTTGCCCACGCTAACCGGAGTGTGCATTTTACTTGACCCGCAGCGCCAAGACTGCTCTTGACGAAACTTTTTTTTGTACTCTGCTGCAGGTGAAGCACCTGCACATCATTACGGGAGTCAGCCCCTTCCTCTACTGGGCCAGCAACTTCGTGTGGGACTTCATGTTTTATATGGGAACCGCCATCTTCGTACTGCCGCCAATAGCTTACTTCCACGCGGATTCATTGGATTTCGACTACATTCGTAAGCCTTCGCGTGGCTCTGCAGGCCTTCTGCTCGCAAAAGCAACTTTTAGGCATAGATGTGACATGACGTATTTGACGTTTTCATAGCTGTTCAGGGTATTTTTATCGCAGACTAGTAGGTGGATGTTCACTATTCGTTCAACCCTAGGGCATGCATCCAAAAAATAGCAGTTTGCAAACTCTACAAGCAATGTAAAATACCTGCTTGTTTCCAGGAGAAATTTTTGGCTTCAGCAGTGTTCAGAACTTTGTTCATTGGGTCGATGTGCTGCAGGTGTAAAATTAGACTCTATGTCAGGCCTAATTCTGGCTCGTCATTGCTTTCTCGGTTGGATTACCACAGAAAGATATTCATGATGTTCTACAGCGTCATAATTATTCGGCGAATATTAACATAATAAAAACCGCGGTATTAATCAAAATTAAACTGTGAGAAACAAGTAGTAGGTGGGCTATCGATAGATTATGAGGGTTAGCGCTCAAAAGCGACTCAGACTGTGAGGGACACAGTAGTCAAGGGTTGCGGATAATTCCGACTACCTGGTGTTGTTTAACGTGCACTGACGTCACACAGCATACTGGTTTCTAGTATTTCGTTTCTATTGAAATGCAACCGCCGCGCCCGGGACCACCCGCGCCTTTTGGATCAGCAGTCGAGCACCATTGCCTACAGATATTGTACGTCAGTTCTATATCAGCATTTATTCTGAAATATATGAGATTAACTTAAAATTAGAACTGAAATCACAACCACAGACTCTAATTTTATGCAGTCTTCTGTGAGATGTATACAGATTTTGCATTTCTTCTTCATTTTCTTGCAGAGAACATCCTTATAATGAATATGCTGCACGGCTACGCTGCGCTGCCATTTATCTATATATGTTCCTTCTTTTTTGACAACCCCGGATATGGATTCTCTACACTAGCCATCTCCACATTTGTAATATGTGAGTATGCACTGCTCTTAATTACGGGTAATTACAGCGGTGGCTCATCGGTGCGGATCGGTGGCATGAACTACATTTATGTGGGACATTACGAGAAGGGCAATTAAAACTGCTTTTTCAAACTAAAACTTGCAACGACTACTTGAGTTGGAAACTCGTTAAATGGGTTTAACAAGTCAGGGTACTCATTATTATCCAATTTGGGGCAACTACGCACCTTTATAGGAGGACTACTTAAAAAAAAAACAGAGGACGAAATTTTAAACTAAGAAACTTCGTAGATAAAAGGTCCATATCTTTATTTTTCTCGCGCATCTGCCTTTCGGTGCAGATTTAACTTTCAGCACTGTCATTAATCTTTTCTGTAACTTGGGCGATTCGGTTGTTTATTTCGGAGCAGAGTCGTTCTCGCTTGTATTTGTTGATGAATTTGGCTCCCTCCAACAAACTGCTAGCGGTCATGATTAGCGTAGACGATAGAGCACCCGTCTTAAGAGGCTATGGTGTGCGGTTTAATTCCACTGCTACAACAAACTTTTTCAGCTGTAAAAACTTGCGAAAGCAGTAAAGTTTACCTTCATACCCTCTAGCGGAGCTCAGGAGATTTTTAATCGGCAATTACTATATTACGAGAAATCAAGTTAACACTCGGGAGCTCACCGAAATAAACTATATTAACAAGTGTACAGGTACATCTGTTTACTTGAGGTCGATAGGTTACCCTGAATGAAGAGTTAAGTCGTGCCAAAAGTGTTCGTGTTTAAAATGGAACACCCATAATTTCTGATGTTTGCGGACTGGCAGCTGGAGGCCTGTGGCTCGTTATGAGGGCATTTGTAGTAGTGCTCAAGCAAATCGAGTGTTTTATCGCGGCATAAACAAAAACATCTTCAACATTATTTGGTCGTTCGGAGGCAGAAAGAAAATATGAAATCCTATTGCGAACTGATGAGTGGCTACATAACGCGAAATAGGAGTTATTTTCAGCACTCCTCCAACAAACGATTCTTCGGTTGGTTGAGTAAACGCCGAGGAATTTGCTTTTTTCAATAAATTTCTTGTCTTATGAAATTCAGTGTTATTCAAATAAAGTTACAATGTTTCTGTCAGGGCGAGCGATCAGAAATTAAAGTTTGCACCTGTGTTTTAAGGTATTGGTTATTACATGTCCTGATATACGAATAACGCCAAACTCATGGTAATTATGTATCTTTTCTATCCGTCGCGGTGCGAGACTTTGGTGCGGCGGGTCATTGTGCAGAGTTTGGGGACGGGTGGAACGCCATGCGGGTCCCTAACGAAGCATATCATATTTTTAACGCCTAGACCTTCACTAGTCTTTAAAGCAAATCTCGAACCACGAGATGCGCACTGAAGACAAATTCGAAAGACTGTAACGTGGTCCTTATTCTTCTCCTCAAGTCATGAGGTGCTTTCCCAGGGGCGCTATTAGCATTGTGAAGTAGTAGACATATGAGGGACAAGTCTCTGAAAGAAGTGGTTAGAAAATCTGACGGGTTTGTTGTGTAGCATATAGGTACGGTGAGGATGGCAGCGCGGGCATAACTCTTCGTGTCCCTTTTGCATGCCCTCCGCAGCGTCGGTGTGCTGCTTGGGCTCTGTGTTCATGGAGCACTACGCGGCCACGCTGAACAACGGCGTTCTGACGCTGGTCATCCGCACAGTGCTGCAGTTTGCGCGGCTTCTGCCCAACTATTCTTACTCACGCGGCATGACCAAGGTGCTGCAACTGGCCGCTGAGAATGCGCTGTGCCGCACGGGCGGACAGGCGCTCCGCTCAGCTTGCCACGCCAAGACTGCGACGCTGAAGATGTCGCTTGAGCAGTGCTGTATGCGTGAGTAAATTTTACGCACCGCGCCAAATTCTTGCCGGAAGCAAGAAATAGCATTTTTTCTCAGAAATTAGCTCTACTTATTTACATATAACTGGTTGTGGCTTCAGAAACACAGCGCTAAGTCGGGGCGCCTTAGACCGTCCTTGGAGTGTACAGGTGCCCCACATTAGGTTTCTAAATACTGGTAGGAAACTTCTCGTTTACGCCGCAGTTTCTATGGGAAGCTAGTAACTAAAACAAGGTCACAAATATAAGCAGGATTTCTGATCTTCCTGCTTAAGCTTCGCAACACTACCCCCAAAGTAGTGAGCAAGAATAAGGCTTTTTCATCTATGTTAATAAGCTATTACAAAATATTGCGTGCCTACATTTTCTCTGAGTTGTTTCTATATCCACCTTTCCATCCGTCTCAGTTATTATTACACGGAGCTCGTGTGGGAGCTGATCCGTGCCTTGCCTTCGAATCACACCCTCACTCTGCTGTTAAACTTCGCAGCGAGACATTGAAGTCTGACAATTCAACATAGAAAAATATTACGGATGATTAATTGGATTGATATGAAAGAAATGCGATAGCATGGTGCTTTCACTCGCCAATATATTCCACTTTTGGTTCTATTGCATTTCTGAGTTGGTTGTTTTTTATTCGCTAATCTATTCCATTTATGACTCTGTTTCAATTCCGACTATGCAACTACGCAAGTACGCAAAATGCCTCACATTCATAAAATGCGGTGATTAATCATACCGCTACCGGCATAGCGTCACAGCTGTTAAGCGATGTACTACTGCATGGCAGTTGGCTGCTTCAAACACAGCCACCGGCTGGGTTTTGAAGACCAGTTTGCTCTTCCCGAGCGACGCGCGAAAGAATTGCTCCCGCAAGCCTCTCTTTTGCGCAGATCGTTCTTTTGGAGTCTTTGTGTGTTGCACGTAGGCCTGCTGTTGTCCGAGTCACTTTCTTCATATCCATATTCATTTTTGCTGAGTTATTATTCGTTCGGCGCCTCCCTGCTCTCCCCTACAAGGGAAGTAGGGGAGAGGGTGAGGTGCAAGAGAAGAGGGGCTAGTTGACAGGTCGGAAACGGAGAGAGGAAAATTCCTCTAAACACCACCTAGCAGGTAGAGGCCTCACAAAGACGCTGACGACGCCGGACAGACAGTTTTATATATCGACGCGGCAGAGCACGCCAACTCAGGTCTGTTCCCGGCAATCGCAGCATACGAAGACGGTACCGTGGGGCTGCCGCGCTAACATAACTCATTTCCCAACAGAGGCGGAGGAAGCCGGCATCGCGCTTGCGCTGGACCGCTCCAGCATTGACGAAGAAATCATCGAAATTTGCTGAGGTTCTCAGGCAGCTTACCGCCACTACCTACAGGGCGCGCGTCACCGGCCGCTGATGCTTCACACCAGTCCCCTCTCTCGTCCGAATGGTCGTATTACGTGGACCCTTGGGCACGTCGAGTGTAATAGAACTAGAGGGAAAGCTGCCGGTGTTGCACTTCATCCACCATGGAGAGGAGCAGAAATGGCGAGAAGGCTAGGTTTCTTATTCGTGTTGGGTATTGCTTGGCACAAAACTTGGATTAAGCCCTTAAAATACGACTTTTCTCAATGCAAACCTAGAAAAATGCTGAGAAAGTTTCCACACCAGCATTCACTTCTTAAATCTATTGAAGTGAAAATTGTAGTAGTGAAATACATTAATCTGCACGCACAGGAGAGAATCGCGGTGCAACTACCAATTTCGAGGTACAATCCACGTTTACAGCCTATCACTAGCCAAGCCAAACACGAAATCTCACCTTCCCGCCATTACATGGGGCGGGGGGGGGGTGGGGGGTGAAGGGGTCTTTAAGAAATTCGCATAGACGATAGCGTCAGCTTTCCCTCCAGGTAATACTTAGAAACTATGCCTAGGACATGTCTTGGTCCCCCGTAATCAGTCCGCTCATGAACTTGCGCGAGAACTCTCCTCCCTGGTCCTGGACGGTCAGGCACCCAAACCCTACGCAAGAGGCCGCACCATTCCTTTCAACATATCATCGAATAACCGCATCCTACAAACACAGGCGCACGACGCTGCCGCCCCCCCCCCCCCCCCCACTGTACCTTGTCGCCTCAATCTAGCGGCACACCCACCCTTCCTCCTCTCTTGCTTTCCCACACTTCCCCCTCCTCCCCACATTAAAACACCTGTGGCGTGCCCGAACCCACACTTCCCCTTTTATGAGAATGTTTTCCCCACAGGTAGTCTCCCCCCCCCTCCCCCTTCTATCCCCCATCCCACTCATTCCTCTTGGGAGGTCGCTAGGCGGGCCACTCAGCACAACGCCAGCGGACTCATCTACGAGTTGGACACCACCTAGGCGGCCTTTCTCTTCCCTACAGAGATGTTTTCATCCATAAAACGACATTATTAAAGCAAATACGCCAGTCTGGAATTTGACCCGCCCCTATTTGCTCCCAAGGACCCTCCCCCCTCTCAATTTTGAAAGCAGGCCCATCTCCAAAAAAGAGTGAAGGCGGATTTGTGGATTAGCAGGTGGATGTTGTATATTAGTGATATTATAAGTGATTAAAAGTGAATGGTGGATTAAGGTGGAAGAGTGGGTCGGGTTAGTGTAATCCCAGATGATAATCTAATGTAAGATACTCGGAACATTCGGGTCCTCAGATTTTCAAATTTGGCGGTGCTGTTCACGTCATGACCCTCTCGACCAATCAGACAATTTCGTTACGAAGAATTCGGGTGGTTTTTGCAGGACGGCAACCTAAAAGGTATCGCAATAATGCGCTTTTCACCATCGTAGCCCTCACACTTTCAACGCAGACGCGGACGAGCCTAACCCCGAGCTTTACGCGATCAGTCCGTTGGGCGTGCACTGGTACTCTGCTTTCTACGAGGTGCTCACCCTCTTCTTCGAGGGCCCGCTGCTGTTCGCCCTGCTGCTCTGCGCCGACTACTACTGGCTGCGACGCCTGGACCGTCACCTGAGCGAACCTGAGCCGACGGACCACGTGGGATCGCCACGGCCGGCCGTGACGCAATTGATCAATACGGCTTTCCCGAAGGTAAGAAAACCTGCCCTCCTCTCGCCTATGCGCTGTAGCAGCGCTGCTGGGAGGACCCGCAAAGGGTTTCCGGGGTTGTTCTGACGCAGTGTTTCTCAGCGATGAAGTGTTTGCTGATGAGGGCTTTTGAAAGGAAAGCGCGGGAAGTGGCGGTGAGAAACTGTTATCGGGGCAGCTTCTGTCTGAATCATCTCTCCGTCAACACGCAAGTATTTTCATTATTGCGTATATCTTTTGCTTCTGATAAAGGACTGAAGCACTCAAGCGAATAATGAATTGAACGCCACGACTAGGGGATTCTGCTTCTTGTCTGTTTCTGTTGAATCTAGGAAAATAACTTCAATACAGCGAACTGCAGAAAAGCATCCACAACGCAAGAGAATGTATACAACAAAAACAAACAAACAGAGCGGACAGTGCTGCCATTGCAAGGCTCTTGCCCATAACACTATGCATCTGTGATGTTTAAGAGAGATTGACCAAGCGCAAATATAACGAGTAACTGAGCCGCAACCGATGTTTTTCAATGTCTCTAGAAGTATGTGTGCTTTACCAGCACACAGCGTCAGGAAAGGTGCAATTGTAAGGGAAAAAATCCCATTGGCCAGTGGAAATAACGCCTGTCACTGACACGTTTTTCAGAGAGGGAGCATACCTTAAGCTCAATACAATGCAACTGACAAGAATGATATGGATGCTGTTCGCATGCCAGGACTGCTGTTCGCTCAGGCACAGCATTGAACTGCGCGCTTTTTTCAGCTTCCTATTTTTAAAGCGACCGATAGAAGTTTCGCCGAAGCCAAAAAAAAAAGCGTAATATAAATAAACCCGTAACTGCTTTGACAGAATGTACTATATAGGTTGTAAAGAGAGAGAAAGTGCGCTTCTTGCACTGGTCTATTGTATTGCAGAAGTAGTAGTAACCAGTCGCAGTTCAAATTAATTACGCATATGTAACCCCTAAGGAATAAAAATCAGTGTAACCTATATTACGCAATCAAAGAGGACAAATTCTACATCGTGTGCTCGCAGCCTCTATGCGAATTTGCTAATTTGGCGTAGGCCAGTGCATTTAGGTGCCTTTGAATTATAGGCTGTAGTAAGCAGACATAGAATCATTGCTCTGACAGCGATGTGTATAAAAAATGTTTTTTTTCTGAAGACTGGTTAATTATTAACGGGCATTTGCATGCTTATTAGTGACAGCAAACAAAAGCGATGGTTGAGACATTCTCAAACCTCGGCTGAGCTTTCCGTCCCACTAGAGTTGTGAATGAGTAGCCAGCGTGGGGCATTGCTAAATTTGGCTTAAAGAAAATGAAGGTTGCTGCAAAGTCTCTCAGCGTGCCGGCGCCATAGCGAAACAGATATGCATATTGACACATCCTAAACTACGAACCAATTAAGGCTTTTGGAGATATGGCCACACGTATTATAAACGGAGTGGAGTGGGCGCAGAAACATAAGTGATCCTCATTTGACGTACGCCTTCCGGCACTACTGATTCCAGTCGGCCAAGCATGAAGACACGGATGTGGCGGACGAGGCCAAGGTGGTCGAAGAAATAGCCACCAAGGGCCTGCAAGTCCAAGTGCAGGAGCAGCAGCAGGAGCTGCCGCAGCAGCTGCCGCAGCAGCCGCAGTCACCTGAAGTTGCCCCACCGGCCATGGTCGTGTACCGCCTGGCTAAGGCCTACGGATACGTGGACACCAATGTCGTCCTGCAGGCAAGCTTTGGCCAAGAAAAACATGGCAGGGTGTAGCAGTATCTTCTGGCGCTCTAATGCCAGGTCATGCCCAATCTTCTGTTTTCGTTTTGTATTTATGGCGCGGAACGAACTATGGCGGTTTCATGAAAGACGCGTCTTTGGAACGCAAAGGAGGACGAATTCTAGCACAGCTCATTTACGAGCTAGTCGAGAACTCTTTCGTCTTATTTGATCGAACTTTTCCGGCACCTTGCTTCGAGTTCCAAACCTGAGAGTGAAAATAAAGCGCCCAGCCCTTATCTACCAATTATTTTCCTACGTTCCAAACATCCGCTCTCACGTTGTGCAAGCCAATTTTTTTTTTCAACTTCAATAGTTTAGTTTTTTACGGGGCGCCATCCCCAAAATAGGCTTATCAAGAGAAAGGGAAAACGTCACAAGTAAAGTAATAGGATGAGCTTGGCCAGTACACATTTCTCTTTAGGTCGTTTTATAACTATATGTTCCTTAAAAGCGCCACTTTCATGGATCGCCATTCACGACGTCACTGCAGTATCTTTTCCGAATGGCCGAATGGCGGCGCTGCGTACTCCAGCGCTGACCCTGCTCTCCGGTTGAGAGTGTAAACTGCTGACACAAGCCTGCGCCCTCGCTCAGTATAGCAGCGCACCGAAGGCGCGAAGTCGCAGACTTCACATGCAAACTGCTTAGTTTTTATCACCCCAGGAAAAACAGTGAGTGCAAAAGCTTCAGCCAGTTAACACCAACGTGGTTTACGCTCAATGTCGAGGAGCACAGGCTAACGCTGATGACCGCAGCACCACTGCTCGATCGTTCATCTTGCAAATTTTAAAGCGAAAGCTTCACTACTCCAGCCAGCGAGCCATTTCGGCTCGTCGCGCCGTATGCCGTATGCATGGCCCACGAACGACCTTGAGCCGCCTTTTGCCTAGCAACGCCGCAGCCGCGCACCAACAAATGGCGCCGCTGTCGACGCCGCTGCCGTCGCCACTCGCTCCACTCCGCTGGGGTAGAGGGAGAGGAGGTGTCGCCTCGCGAGCGGTATATACACCTCCTGCATGTTTGCAAACAAACGAGGTGGCGCTGCAGTCACTAGCGGGCTCGCGGTAGGCAAAAGGCCAGGGGGTGGCGTAGCAGAGAGGTGTTGAGCACGGGTTTTCAAGGCTTGTATGGCGCGTTTTCAGTTTCTGCGAATCACAGCAATGGTTGATGCTTTCAACTTAGTAATTTCTCGAAGTACACGAGCTCGCGTTGGTCATGTGCGGCGTATTCAGAGAAATAGTTCGCCGCTGTGTATTGTATATTTATGGTTATTAGTAAACAGAAAGCGTTTGTGCCGTTGATTTCTACGCTAGGCATTAAATGAAACAACTTTTTGACACGCTGCACTTGCCGGAATGATTTTACTTCGGGGCAGTAGTGAGGGGAAGTGTTGGAGCTGTTTCGGC
>JARKHS020014946.1:30000-94518 GCA_030143305.2 Amblyomma americanum | reverse complement strand
ACGACTCATACCTCTTGAATTCATTTTATTTTTCCCAATTTTTTTTTATCTTGATTCAGTCTTCTGACGTTTCCTTCCCCGCGCAAATGCTTCATTGGCATTCTACCCTATACCTTGGCCAATCCCCCCCACGTGGGTATGTGCCATATTACTTGAGGAGAAGAAGAAGAAGAAGAAGAACCGGAATAAGAAATCAGTTTGCTACCCTGCACTGGGGGAAGGGATGAGGGGATATAAAGGCAAAGGAGAAAAGGGAGTAACAAGTAGATGATGTTTGTTTTGTTTTGTTTTTTAGGGTTTAACGTCACGAATCGACTCAGGCTACGAGGTACGCCGTAGTGGAGGGGTTTGGATAATTTCGACCGCCTGGGTTTTTTTAACGCGCACTAACATCACACAGTAGACGAGCCTCTACAGCATTTCGCCCCCATCGAAATGCGACCGCCGCGGCCGGGACCGAAGCCGCGTCTTTCGGGTCGGCAGCCGAGCGCATTAACCACTGAGTCACCGCGGCGGCACGTAAACGAAGTCAGTATGCGAAGTCAGTAAGCGTGCGGTAAAGACACAGCCTGCCGTGCAGGCCTGACGCTATCTAAAAGTGGAGCACTTCCTAGGGGGCCTTCACCGCCGACGATAGGAGTGGCCATGATCCGACAATATTCATCTCCGTCAGAGGGTAAGGATCAAGACGCTCCAGCACAGAGCAGCAAATCCGCCTTTCGGAACTGTATGCAGGGAATATACACAAAGAACTTGGGCTATAGTCTCGTCGCGCCCGCAGATGGCATAGGCAGAGATATTTGCCATACCGATAACAAAGGATGGTTCATGAAAGCTACACCAAGCCACTGGGGGCACTTCTTCGCGTCGTGGCAGTCCGGGTGGAAGCCGAAGCTTCAGGTCAGGGTCCAGGAATTGTAGACGTTAGTTTTGAAACTGGCCTCAATTCCACGAGGAAAGCGTGATCTCCCGTGCCAGTGTGAGAATTTTAATTGGAAGGCGCCAAAACCAAACACACACGAGAGAAGAGAACGGGACAGAGCCCCTCTGTCCCGTTCTCTTCTCTCGTGTGTATGTGTGTGCGGTTTTGGCGCCTTTCAATTACAATGATCAATTACCAACTAGCCCAACAAGAAGTTCTCTTAAGCTATATTTCTAATACAGTGGGCCGTTCTCTTTGTGTGTCGTCTCCAAAAAAAAAAAAAGGCGCTCTGTCCCGTTCTCTTCTCTCGTGTGTGTGCGGTTTTGGCGCCTCTCAATTACAATGATCAGTTACCAACTAGCCCAACCAGAAGTTTTCCCAGTTTGACAAGCCTGCCCGCTACGTCTGCTCTTGAAAAGGGGCGTGACACACAGTCGCCGTCGTGGTGAGAATTTCACGCGGCCTCCTCCGCGCGGCGATTGCCTGGGAGGCCTCTGACTCCAGGTAGCTATTGGTAGATTATATAGTGTCCTTTGTTGATGCCATAGTGATAGCTCTCGGATTTCCGCAACCACTCGCACGTGGGATCCACGACGAAGAGCAGCTTGTAAGCCTTGGAGGGCTGCTTTGGAATCAGTTAAAACAGACCAATGATGGGGCTTTTCTAATTGGTATGCTCAACGGCGATACGAAGAGGGTTAGTTCAGCACTCGTCGAAGAAGTCTAGAAAGCTGTCCTAACTCTGATTTCTGTAGTCCTTGCGGGGTTGACCACGGTGGCCGAAGAACTGATGGGGTTCACTGAGCCATCGGTATAAACGTACAGCCGATTTCCGTGGTGCTCACTCAAATATTCAAGTGTGACGTTCTTTGATTCTGTCAGTGTTAACTCATCATACTTTAATGATGCCGGCTATGTTAAGGAGCACACGAGGTGGATTCAGGCTCCACAATAAAGAGAATGGTCTAGAGGCGGCCGTAAACTGGGACGGCAGAATGGCGCCATGTGCATCTATGGTGTTTGAAGACGATGTACGCAGCCTGGTAAAAGGAAGAATGGCAATATGGTGCGAGGGAACGCGGGAGAGGTGTCGAATATGTGCCTTCAGGGCGTCAACTGTAAGGTAGGTAGTGACTGGATTCTCCTGGGCGATTAGTATGATTGCGGCCGTATAGGCCCATTTCAGCAATCCTAGGCAAGTCCGGACACTTGAGCTTGAAGGCTCTGCAGACTTTGTGTGTTTGTTTTTCTAACGTTCCCAAGTGCAGGAAGGCAGAACCAAAGGAATCCCATGAATAATGCGTTGTAAAGCTGGATCATTGACCGCACTGACGATGACGATCCCCACGACTTTCCCCCAAGAAAGGTGAGAATGTGAGCAACCGCTGTCAGTCTCTTTTGCCCGTGTGCTCAGCGATGTGTTACAACAAACAACGCCGCGTATTTACATAGGCACTTCTAGCCCTTGTAAATGCATTTTTTAAAGCATAGGCGGGAGGCCTAATAAGAACAGCGCTGCCATTGTCCTGCGAATGGTGAACTTCCGCGTGGAAACACATCCTGTTCCCAAGCTCTCTCATATTGCTGGCCCCAGAAAACTTGCGCAGTGACGCTTATACCCTAGTTAAACAGCCGGCTTAATGGCGGTTACTTAAACGCGGTTAGCGCACTGAACTACGGTTACCGCGAATCGCGGTTCGCCGTTGTTACACACCTCGCCACCGTTCTCGGTTACAACAACCAATGGACATTTGAGTGCAACAAACGAAGTGATGCGGTGATCGGTAGAGCAAAGCTGAATTTGCTGATGTCTAAAATATTATCAGCGCAGTGTGCAGAGTGCTTTCCGACGACATGGCAACAGTGCGTTTAAGCGCCGTCCGGTGGTAGCTGTACGCCTCCATCGCATGCCGTCCGTCCCAGCACCTTCCCTACTCCGGATCCCTGGCGCCAGCGTCAGAAAAGCGAGCTAAAATTTTTTGTTCTCATGAATATTAAACTCTCGGATGTGAGGAATGCCAAAAATGAATGCTTCCTGGGGATTGCTGGTCCGTACCAAGTCGCAGGTAGCAGTGACAACTGCGATACAAACATGTTTCTGCTCAAAGCCGCATAGCATCGGCCGCCGGTGGGGCGCAGCTCACCCGTTCTGCTTGTACGTATAGCTCCACTGCTAAGGCGTCGCTGAAATCAATCATATCTTTATTTTGTACTGACAGCAAAAGTGTGCCATGAGTAAAATATTTCCTATAGTGGTGGCGAATTGCAAAGCGCCTTCCACTGTGGCTTCGATGTGAAACAAACTAAACCCAGCAAAAGGAGTAGCGCGGTGCCAGAGCGCTACCGTCCGCGCCACGCTCGCGGTTAGCGCACCGTTGCAGCAAGCTCGCGACATCCGCTGCTACAAGGGTTGGGAACTCGTCGCCTACGGTCGTGATATGGCAGGGAGTGGATCTTTTTTCACGTGGCGCTAGAATTGAGCACCGTGGCACAGTGCTGCAACACGCTTCTGCTTTGGCGTCAGACGGTCCTCGACCGCTGTATAAAAACATCGTCACACATCACTCTCGACACTGCCTATTTTGATGTGTTGCTCATCGGATGCGTGATTTCCTGCGAAAAAAATCAACGTTTTGAAGAGGGCCCGCTCGCGCGCTTTTCGCACTCGGACTAAGACGGGCACCCTCTGCCCACAGACGCCGCGATTTTCTCGGTTAACGACGCTAACTGAGGTCACCAAACTCAGTTCGCGATAACCGCGGTTAGCGGCGCAACCTCAGTTTCGTCCGCTGGGTAACGTGGGCTAAACGCGGTTCCGCATAACCTCGCATTGACCGTAGTTAACGCTGCCCGTGTGACACGGTTTTTAGTAGATCTTCTATCTCCTTAGCCTGCAAAGAATCATGTAAAAGCACCGTTAAGATATATTTGTACAGTAAAGCTTTCAATAACGTTTGGAAAAGACGGCGGATCACTCGGGCAACGGAGTAGACATGGCAGCAAATAAGGCTCTTGCGCCGACCCTTCTTCATTTAGTTCGCGGCGCCGCCAAAGCATGCCGTCAATTTTGGGAAAATAGCGAATACAGCCATTTTTCAGGATTTAATTTAATATTAATTCTTGCTCTCAATTTCTGCAAAGTTTAATTAACGTTTATCGCTTTTAACTCTCGTTCCATGTATGTCGTTTCATTGACCTTCTGTGTCGTTCAGAGCAGCATATCTGAATGCCTGCCTCCACATTTGTGTGTGTTTGAGAAAAGAACGAGTTTGTTAGCAGCTGCTTCTCTTGTGTTCCCTTACTATATTTGTCTTGTGCCGCTCTAACTTAATCCCTATAAAAGCAGTCAAGTCAAGCAACAAGCCTTAATCGAATTAAATGCCCTGCAGTTTATTTTATTTCATTTGGCGTTTGCTATAGCCAATCCTTCCAAGTACTGTCAATGATTCATGATACAGAACAGATAAGCTTCTAGCACCACTTCAGTGTGTTTCTTAGATTCCGCTGGCAATAATAATCACTTTCTAACAGCCGAAAATACACCCGGGTACGGGAGGTGTCATAGTGTGTGGCTCCGGATTAAATTTGGCAACTGTTTGTTTTTTGTTTTGCGGATGTTGGACTTTTCTTGCATCGAAATAGTCGCCGTGTCTGGAATTGCACCCGTACACCTTGGGCCCAGCGGTTATCCGCTCTAGACTATCAACTACTGCGACAGATTGCTTCTGATATGGTGGATATAGAGATTATTGAGTTTGTCTTTCACATACCCGCCAGTTTAGTTAATTATTTATTTGTTTTCTTTTTTGGGGGGCCCTGGCAGTACAAGGCGAGTGGGGAAATAAACGACAAAAGCAGATAAAAATCAGCAAAACTACACACTTAAAAGCATACTGCTATGAAGTTAAAATTAATGCAACAGGTTTGAGTGAAAACAATATTCCAAACAGAGAAGGAAATAATGCACCTGAAATAAGGAAAAAAAACTACAAATATAAGGCAGAAAACTGTGCAATAACAGCACTAAAAGAAGCGAAGAAAATGACGAAGCAAAAATAGTTAGCTCTTTGTGTCACATAAAGTCAGCCTCATCAGAGGCTGACGATAGACTGCATAAACAAGTATGCAAACCACGGCTGCGTGAAGCTTATTCCACTCTTTTGATGTGCGAGAGATAAAAGAATATAAACAAGTGTTCGTGCGACAATAAATGGATTCACTCTTGTGTTGATGGTCGACACAAAAACGGCGACAGGTGGGTGCAGTAATAAAACGTGTGGGCAGTGACTGGTGACACGAAAACAGCGACAGGTGGGTGTAGTAATAAAACGTGTGGGCAGTGACTGGTGATACGAAAACAGTGACAGGTGGATGTAGTAATAAAGCGTGTGGGCAGTGACTGGTGATGATAAATTTTATTAAACAGGCACAACCGCTAGAGTTTTCTACGCTGTGCTGAACAAGGTAAGGAAAGGTTCGATTTAATTGCTGTAACTCTTGTGGTCAGGTTTTAAATAGCAAGGACAAAACAAACTCGTTATTTTGAACAAGCTCTAGTGCAGTGCAAAGGGTGACACTGAGGGTCCCAAACGGGTGGTATATTCCAATATAGGAAGAAAAAATGTTTTACAGGGACAGGGGCTTCACTAAAATATCCAATAAATAGCCTAACGTGCGGTTAACACTGCTAATAATTCGTTCGATGTGCTGTTTCCAGGTTAGTAACAAGAATACAAGGACGCCCAAATACCGGAATGATGTTGCAGATTCAGTTGGAATATTATTAAGGGTGTACAGAGGGTAAGCAATATTTCGTCTGGAAACTTTCATTTAAGTGCACTTGCGAAGGGTTAGTTGCATTTGCCATTTATTGCGCCAAAGAGTGATGTTTTGCATATCAGATTGAAGACAGTACTTGTCGCCGTTGGTGCTAAATTCGCGATATAAAACACACTCATAAGCGTATAAGTATATGCTAGAAGAGACATAACCATAGGCAAATCATTAATGTATAAAAAAAATGAAGTTGGCCCTGTTCCGAACCATGGAGGACGCCTCATGCTACTTGGGTTAAGAGTTTGTTATGAATATATATCCTCGCCAGATCAGAGAAAACGTTCGGCTTATAACTGTAAATTAATATATATTTCTCAAATATGGATGACCCCAAGAATACATTGGTGATCAAAATTCAGCTTCACAGGTTTCCTAAATTAGGCACTGGGAGGTACGTCGAATACAGCTACGCACATAAATTATGCGGCCAAGGGGACACAAAGTGAGACATAATTGATGCTATCAGGTACTTAAATAACTAAAATAAATTGATTAACTGCTTAGTGACTGCAATAAGCGGTCTTGTTTATATAGGCATCTAAGAGGCAGTCGTAGTCCTACACCATTCCATTTGGTAGAATTCTCCCAGCACGCGTGTGTTCCGAGATATTCGAGTCAAAATTCTGTGCTTGATCCGCGTCTGCAAACAGTGCAGAGCGACCAGTGAAGCTCATAACTGTTTCCTATTCACTTTCGGCTAACAAAATGAAAGAATCTCCCGATGCAGCAGCTGCACAACACTAGGCCGGAGTTTCGCGTCAGTTGTCACCACCTTGCATGCGCATTACGCGAAATCAATAGAAACGTCGGGGCGAATATCTCAGAACACGGGTGCTCTAGAAGGATTCGACGAAATGGAGTAGTTTAGAAATGCGACAACCTCTGTGTTTAAAATACACGCAGTTACGCTAGCCGCAGCGGCTAAAATGTCCATTAATGTATTTTAGTTCATGTGCCTAACGGTGGCAATTATCATCTTACTTCATGCGCACCTGGCCACATAATTTGTGCACAAAGTTAACTTTGACGTTCCACTCAGTGCCTAATTTTAAGCCGTATGTAAACCTTAATTTTTATCACCTTGTGTACTGAAAAATGTTACAGCAGCACGTCCAAGAGTTCCTACTATGTGACCTTTCTCCATGCTTTGGCCACGGGACTTAGTGCCGTCAGAAACACGGAAGAATGTCTTGCGATGATTGACTGATTGAAAATGCTTTATTTTGGGAGGAAGGCGCAAGGCCACTGTGGGGGGTAATGGGGAAAGAACGTCAGTCACAGTCGAGGTCCGAGTCGGTGTATTGACCATTTTGCTATTGCTGACCCCGACCAGAAGGGCTTTAGTCGGCACCATTACACCGCCCTGATCAGGCCGCTTTGGCTCCCATATGCAACAAATAGGAGCTGTGTGTCGGTATGCGTGAGCAGCGCGGCACGATAGTGTATGAGCTGGAGGGTCTGTATGGACATTCTCTCTGTTTCAAATGCAGTACATTGTAAGAGTAAATAGGTGACGTCCACGCGGCAGTGGAGCCCGCAGTGCGAGCATGTTACCGCGGTGATGTAGGGCCATCGCCATTTCGCCAGAGAATAGGGAGCATATGCGCAGCCAGCGTATATATTGAGTTACCAAAACGGCAGAATGCCCATGGAAAAAAAATAAGTACAAAAAAATCTTTCAACAAAGAACGAGAAACCTGCAAGTGGACGCTGGGATCAGGAAGCTGATTCATACCCCTGTCACAGGGCATTCCTCGAAGGCCTTTGCTGGAAAGGCACCTCTTTTCACCAAAAGAGCGAAAGCTCAAGGGAGCAGTTACGTAGCTAAATTGTGCAGCCCAAAGGTGAAACAGCCGTCGAGGCTTAGCACCCGCTGCTGCGCATGAGGTGGCTGAAGTGAGAATTTGAAAATTAAATTGGGGTCCTCTATTCATTCGTTGAGCTCAGACAATTTTTTATTAACACTCCCTTCAAAGAACTGTTACAGCTACTTTCATCAGCAGCAGGGTTTGTGTATTGCCTTGGCTACCAGAAATACTCGGTGCTGCCGCAGAAATTTTAGTCTTGAAATCTGGGCATAAAGTATAAACACTCGTCCAAAAAGCAAAACCAGGCAAACTTTTCGTGTTTTTAAAGACGTTTTCAAACATTATTAGCTGCATATATTTTTCTTTGCTTTTACTTTTTGTCGTTCGACGGCACTGCGATCGGAGATTCTCGAAGGCCAATGGTCTCCGACGGGCGCCTTCGCCTCCAAGGCACTTAGGGGCAAAGCCGCAACTTTGGTACCGTGTAGCTGCACTCCTTACGCCTTTGAACATAAGGACCTAACGCTCTACACATATACCCACATCACGCAGTTCCCGCGTGATATGGGTATTAGACTAAGAAGCAACTTTAAAGGGTGCTCAGAGCGCCCCCAGTGCTGCACGGGCCTGAAAGGTAACTTGTGGTAGCATGGTGAATACTCTGGCTTTCAATGGCACTTATGCTGCAGAACTGATATTTATATAAACACTGTTAAGGATAGATGTACATTTTTTGTGCCCGGTGTCTGGCGAAGATGCATTATATGATAAGAAACCTAGGCATTATCCGTTCCCTTGCATGTCCCATGCTTAGTACTTATTTATGGCAACATTAACTGCAGTAATGGGGTATCTACTGTAGTGAATTAGTCTTATCAGCGATTGATTAGTTTCAATCCATGGTACATCCATGGCATCGAGCACGTCAAAAGGAGAACTGTCATCTATTCACTTTAACGAGCAAAAAAAAAAACTAGAACATCATAATGCATAATGGCTTTCGATGCAGAGAGGCACCGCGAAGTAAAACATAATTTCAAGCAAGAAACACAATTGATCAATGAAAGACGAATAGTTCAAGTCAGAAGGCTCCTGTCTATGCACCTTAATCTTATAAGATTTTTATGTTTCGTCGATTATTTTTTTTGCACGATATATGTCTCAGGTTGCGCATCCGCGGGTGACGACAGATACTGCAGACGATGAAACACGCAATACTGCCCACAACGACAGTACGCAAGAGCTGTGTAGTGGTGCACGCAGTTCGAATACTAGCCGGTAGGCAGGCGTTGGCCGACTGCCTTCATAAACGTAGTGGATGAAATTTATAGGATCTGGGAGTCAGACGCGTGTACGTGCTCTTTGGGTCTGAGCACGCCGGTTGTTCGTCAGCTCTCCTTTCTTCTTTGTTTTTTTACTATTGCTGTTAAGGAGTTAACTCACAATAACGTGATCGTGTAGGGCGGCGTCCACAACAGGTGACATAAAAAAACGCAAACAAACATCACGCGCAGCTGCGAGAGCCCTCACATGGCATGACCTGAGCTGCCTGAGTGCGCCCGCTTTTCAGGACGGTGCATGTGCAGGCTTACGCTATCACTTGCTGGAAAAGCCGGCGATAATAGACCCTGGTGCTGCACAAGCGTTACGACTTGCTCGAGAATGGGAAAGAAGCCGCGAGCTCATCGAGACCAAGCACTTCATGCATCAGAATGAGAACCCAATAAGAGACGCCGGTGTGAATACCTTGTGATGTGTGCCGCCACACCTGAGGCAAGGCGCCTTCCTCGTCAAGGCCGAAACCAGGAGTCTCGGAGGCAGCCGAGTGAAAACCGAAGGGGCCACAGGTGTTTCACGAGCAGTTCGGAGACAACATCTCGGGATTTGGTTGCACTGCTCTCTGTACGATCGTCTGTACTCCTGCAACGATCTGACGGCGTAACTATCGGCTTGCCATTCTATGCTGGCAGCGGCACGTGGCTGCAAATGCCGACCTAAACTACTCTCCATTTGTCCATCATCTGTCACTGCATTTCGTATTACGTAACACTCCGGCCAAAATTTAAATGAGGAGAAGCCCAATGTTTCGCGATCGGCTTCGTTCCTGTTTCAGGGGTTACAAAGAGCGGACAAGAGACTCGTTTTAACCTTTCCTTTGTTCTGCCGTGACAGTTACAGGAAAGCGGTCGCCCATGTGTGAGTCTCCTGAGATGAGGAGGGTGGGAGTCATGTGCGGACAGCGCATGTTCGCGGGATGGCAGGATGTGCGCACGTGACTCCGATCCACCCCCAATCAAGTGATTTGCGCTACGACGACCCCTTTCATGTAGCTGTCACGGTAGACCAGGCGAAAGCTTGAAAAGACTGACAATAGAAAAAATGAAATTAGGTTATGGTGGAAATGAAAAGACGTTCGCCCATATCATAACAGTCGATTACTACAGTAATGAAGAAACTAGAATTTATCATTTTAATCTGGCATTGAAAATACATAAAATGAACTGAAGCCCCATGTTATGGTGAATTCTTGCCGTTATCGGTCTATTCTAGCGCATGACCTCATTGCGGAAATATATTACTTATATGTCGCTAAGTGCCCCAGCACGTTTTCTTCCAGTAGGGTTCATAGTATCTTATTATAGCTTACGCTGCCTCCAGTGCGTCCTTCGATGAAAAGCAACACTGCCTGGACATCGCCGATGGAGAGCTTCCAGTCATAACTGTTAGATGGCGCCACAATGTTTTACATTGCTCTGCTGAACCGGTAACCACGGTCCACTAAATCTGCCGTTGACGAGGCCTACGCCACTGCGCTATAAAAGCTTGGGGAGTGAAAACTCAAATGAAATCTATGCTACACATCATCGTCAGCAGCACCAGCCTAACTACGTCTACTGTAGAACAAAGGCTTCTCTCAACAATGCTCAGTGCCAGCTGCGGCCACCTTATACTGGCAAACTTCCTAATCTCATCAGCCCCCCTGACTCTATAACGCTCCCAGCTGCGCTTACTTCCTCTTGAAACCAATTCACTTACCTGAAGGGATCACTGGTCACCTTGCGGTCACATTACATGCCCTGACCATCCTCATTTCTTCTTCATGATTTAGACACGAATATCATTAACACGTGTTTGTTCTCTGTTCCACTCTGCTCCCTTCCAGTCCCTTAACGTAACATCTATAATTTCCCTTTCCATAGCTCGCTGCGCTGTTCTCAATTTAGCTCAACCCCTTGTCGTTAACCTTCATGTTTCTGCCTCATAGGTTGGTGCCGGTAACATACAGCTGGGTCCGTATTCTATAAACTGTCTATCGTAAAATGGCCATATCGCGTCTGTTTGATCCTCTGTCATTGATTGCTTAGATATACCCGCGCCTTTCAAGCGTCTGTGGGAAGCGACGCTACCGGACCTCACCATCGGCTGGCATTGACTGCATTAGGCGCCCACTGGTGCGGTGCATCGCAGATAAATGTCAACAGCAGACCACTGGACCTGACCACTGGCTGTCAGGTCCGATCGCCTTCCACCCAATGGCAGGGTCACTTTAAACGGACATTTGAGAGCCGCGGGTAAATCTGAGTGATTAATGACAGAGGGCCAGATGGACGCAAAATGGCCATTTTAAAATGGAACAGCTCATAGAATGCGGCCCCTGCTATTTACTTTCCTCTTGAGGAATGTTGGTAAACTGCTATTCATCCCCTAACAGTGCCTGCCAAATCACTTCACCCTATCTTATTCCCCTTATTCGCCTGGATCTGCACTATCTGCGCTATGTAGGCATATTCCCTGACCACTTCTAAGGCTTCGCTGCCAATTATAAACTTTTGTTCACTTTTGAGGCTGTTGAACATTACTCTACCTTTCTGCAGATCAATTTCTGGAACCACGCTTCGCTTTGCCTGTCTAGGTCCTCGATCATGGTTTGAAATTCGGCCCCATAGTTACTAGGAAGGCAATGCCACCGGAAAATCGCTGGTTGCCAGAGTGTACTCGATTAGCTTTTGCCCCAACTCAGTCCAGTCTAGTTCTCTGATAGCTCCTGTAAGTACGCGGTGAATAGTACTGGATATATTGTGTCACCTTGCCTGACATCCTTCCTGATTGGTATTTTGCCACTTTCCCTCTGGGGGACTATGGTCGCTGCGCTACCGCTATGGATATTTTCCACTACTTTATGTAAGCGGCTTCTGCATCTTGATTACGCATGCCTGCGTGACTGCTGAGGTTTCGACTGAGTGAAATGCTTTCTCGTAGTCTATGAAGGCAATATATACAGGATGCTTATATTCTGCGCTTTAATCTAACACCTGGCTCACGGCGTGGAAATAGTTTATTGTCTACTATCTTGTATAAAAGCCCGGCTGGTCCTTTGGTCGACCGAAGTCTAAGGTTGCTATCATTATGTTATCGATTGCCCTAGTAAACACTTTGTAAATAAGGGACAGTAAGCTGGTCGGCCTGTATTTTTTCAAGTCCTTCACGTCGCCTTTCTCATAGATTAATATATATTCTCGATACACGCGTACACAGGGTGGCAAGATTTTTTAGCACAATGTCCCCATCATTCTTCAACAAATCGGCAGCTGCGTGATCCTCACCAGCCACTTTCCCCCTTGGCGTTGCGTGCAAACATTTCTGTACTTCCTATTCGTTACCTGGGGGCTGTCCAATTCGTCCGCACTGCTGAATTTATGATTAGCATCCTGATTATTTCGGCTGCTCTGTAGATCTGAGTAGAGCAGCCTCGTTCGGCCACACTATCTTATCCATACTGGTAATGTGGTCGCCCTCCTATTCTCTTAAGACACGCATCTTATTTTTGACAATGACTAATTTCCCCTTGACCGCTTTTAGGTAGCCACCTTTCTTTAGAGCAAGTTCGATTCTCTCCATATTATACTTCCTTAGGTCGTTGCCTCGCACTTATTGATTAGCTCTGAGAGTTCTGCCAGTTCTGTCCTATACACTGGGTGAGAGGCTTTCATACTTCGGCATTTCTTAGTAAGGTCTATTGATGATTATGTATTTTTTATAGCGGATGGGTATCTGTGGCGAAAGAGAGCCATGGCGCAAGGTATTTTTGATTACTCAAGATGGGGTCAAAGACCCATTGCCCAAGCATTTCACCCCAGATAAACGGAGCACCAGGCCAGCGTAAAGCTTCTACCCATTGTATCACCGGTGGGTACCCGGCGGCTCTAGAGATCGAACCCCGAACCTCCCGCACGCGAAGCGGATGCTCAACCATTTGGCCACCACTGCGGTGCAGTAAGGTATTTTGTATCCTGAGAAAGCGTGCCAGTATCCTTTCTAGCTCTACCCCTTGTATTGCGCACTTCGTAATGATATTTATGAGATTATCATTCGTCTCCTGAACACTAAGGTCATCGTAATCCATAATCGTAATCGTAAGTAGAATTTCTGTTCTCCAGGGATATCCTGAAATCCTCTACTTTCCCTCTTACCGCTAACTCGATGTGATTCTTCGTTACCAGTTTCCTTTGTTCTCCGTTCAAATGCAGTTAGCTTCAGACGTCACTATCCTATGGTCGCTACATCTCATCTAGCCGAGCAGTTCTACAACCTCAGCTATGCTAGGATGCGCGCACAATACGAAGGGTATTTCATTTCAAGACTCGCCATTCGAGCCCTTCCGATTTTCCTGTTTGCGGAAGCAGGTGTTCATGATACGTCAACTATGCTATCGTAAAGTATTGCATCGTCAACTGACTGGTTATTGTCTGCCTTGGCTTTGAAGTCGCCCATCGGGACAGTGTACTTCGCGTTCACTCTACTAATTGCCGATTCCGTTTCTGCACCGAATCTTTGGACTACCTCGTCATCATGACGTGATCCAGATGCGTAGGCCTGTACAACCTTCAATTTTTGTGTCTCTTGTTAAGTTTTTAAAGATAACTTCCACCCTCCCGTTAATGCTGAGTTATTCCTCTATGCTGCCAGCTATATCCTTATTGACAAGGAATCCCACACCTAGCTCTAGCCGGTCTGCTAAACTACGATATAGTTAGTGCCCGCCCTTTAACACTGTATACGCTTCATTTGTACTCGTAGCTTCACTAAGTCCTATGACATACCAGTTAATACCCGCTACCCGGCGAGGCTAGCCTCACCGGATAAGCTTTCAGCATTAAACGTCATTTTATTACCTCAGCGATATACCGCTCGTGGCTTAATTAATGCATACACGCAGAAGTAGACTGATTCATTTCGTATGTGCATCACATTTCACGTCCTTAACCGAATAAAACATGTATCGTTCGCGCTGACTGCTTCGAATATTGCGATTTGAGCCGTTTTTAGCCTTATATATACAGCAAAGTAACACTGAGCGTTTCTTTGCCGTACTTTGCGCTTTAAGAAGTCAAGAACATGTTCATCGGCGACACATGCCAGGTTGGTGAAAGTAGGCACTTTTTTGATTTCGTTTCCTTTCTTCATCTGATGGAAACGTTGGCTGTACTAAATAAAAGAGTTGTCCATGCTTTGCCGCGGTATTTGTAGCAAAGAGCTGAAGATTTTTAAACTGTTCAACATTTAAAGCAATGGATGTACTCACAAAAACCACGTGGACGACGTTAAGCTCCTGTCGCGGCGACCTTTGGCCGGATTTTTTGCTAATGAGAACTCTCTTCGGGATGTTTTTCTTATGCGGCTTTTCCAGCGCACGTGTCACAGCAGACAGTGACTGGTCTCCCTGAATGGCTTCTATGCTTTCATTTTCGTCGACTATTCCATTGCCGTTTCACGCAGAAGTTTTGCTCTGAGCACCAACGATGTACGATTTTTTTTTACAGCACATTAATTAGATGCATTTGGAAGCGTTCTAGAGCGTCCTTATGATGCCCCTTCAAACAATGGGTGTAATCACAAGTAAGACAAAACTAAAGATTGCTTTAAGCCTTAGTGCATGTGCGTTATAAGGGTAAGTAACGCAAAGAAAGCGCCGAGGCTTTTGGCCGTGTACCAGTAAAATGTTCTCTTGCTAAGAGCGGAATTTTTCCAAAGCTAATATTCCTTAATTAACCTACATACACGTGACGGAAGCTCTGCAGCAGGAAATAGCGGCCAGCGATATTTTGTTGCTTCAACAGAAGTGAAAAAAAAACGACTCTCTTTAGTTCTCCAGTAACGGACGCTGCAGTTTCGTTCTGTCGCCCTTGTGAAGCGTCACGTCCATTCGAGGGCAACACAAATATATGAATTCTCCGAGTTTTCATCATTATTGGCACTGGAAACATACGTGCATAACGCTACAAACGCAGAAATCTTAGGCCTAGAAAAGAAAACACCTTTTGTATTCTGTGAAAGGAACTCTGGCAGAAGAGAATTTATTATTAATTGAGTTATTATGTCCTCAAGGTGGAAAGATATTTTGTGAGCCACAAGCGCTCGGGTTCACAGCTTATTTGCTGGCTTCGTGTCTTATATTAAGTGGGGTTGCCAGTCATCGGGCGTCTTTTGTGTGTCTTGAGGCGCTGTCAGATCCCATCACGCCTTGGACAGCCTAATGGGAAGGAGGCAGGTAGTGATAGTGGCCGCAAGTGCATTCTAGGCTGCCAACTTAGTTAATTCATCGCGGAATTAACTTTGCGCGCGTTGTTGGAGTTTTCGTGTTCCTTCTTGTTTCACCTTGCGCTTCCAAAATCTGCAGCCGTGATGTTTAACGATTCCTTTCTCTATTTATGTATTGGCTTTTTTTTTGCCATTGCGATTCACGCATTTGATGCTAGAACTGGCGAATGCCATTACTTGGTCGCAGTCAGCCGTGACGCAACAGGCAACAGGTACCAATGGCAGAGGGGCAAAATAAGGATCAAGAAAAGGTATCCGTAAAAAATAAGCTTTATTTTTGCTTCGTACCTTGTGTGTATCATCATTAGAGAGCAACTACAGTGAGTTCCTCTTTGGTAAAATGCATTAGATACACAAGTTACAATATTCAGCAATGGCGTAGAGGTAGCGCATCGGCCATGCGCCGACAAGATCACCGGATTTGAATCCGGGTGCAACTCAATTCTTCATCGGATAAAAAAAAAAGACGTTCTGTTTGGCGATGGAATTGCATAACCAGGCCTGGGGATCTGCCTGATCTAATTAAGTGACCAGAACTGACAACGCACTCCCTCGCCGGAACAATATTTGTCCACCCTAGTGAAGTACGTGGCCTGAGCCTCCGATACGATTACACCAATTAACCCTCGGCCTTATGCCCCCAGCGGCTGCGGAGCAACTGATCAAGGCGGCGGTCAGACTGCGACGCAGTGGAGAGTGCTGAAAATCTCTGGCTCCGGACAGGCCTCCATTGGAAAAGAAGTTGGCGGGGATAGGGTGGCCGCAGCTGACACAGGATAGGGTTAAATGCAGATATATAGGAGAGGCCCTCGTCCTGCAGTGGTCGCAGTCAGGCTGGTCATGATAACATGAGTCGAGGGCTAGGAGGGCGACTTCAGTGTATTGTGCTGGAACATTAGGATACATAAAAGTCCTCGTCGCAAATAACGCTAATATAAATTGCGATCATTCTGTACTTAAAGGGAGTGAGTGAGTGAATAAACTTTATTGCTCTAATAAAGGAGTCTTGCTGCTTGCCCGAAGATTGCCTATGTCTTCCAGGCTGAGCATGGTTCGCGCCCCTAGTCCAAGGCACCACTGTACCTGGCCATCCGGCATACGTGGCTCACTAGGTCTCTTTGGAGACCTAAAGACTTAAAGGGAAAAATTATTTTAAAGAAGTTTCTTATTACCGGAATGGATACTGCCTTTCCAGCATTTTGCTTTATTCCTGCGGCCCTTAGAAGCGCAGCCAAATTATATATTAGGTTTGTAAACAGCTAAACCTATTTATTTCCAGTTACGATTTTACGGACCTAATGGCATTGTAATGACCGCTGACTTGGGAGCCAAAATAACAGGCACATGTCTTGAAATTAAACCAGCTAAATTATTTGTCCGCAAACTTTGCCATTTCAATGCATGTAATTGCAGCGAAATTAGACGCCCGAAGACTTCCGGAAGCGTCGTTCACGTTATGGTCGGGAAATGGCGTTTTCGAGACAAGGGAACTGCCATGATCTCTGACGTGCTGCGGAGCCGCGGCTGTGCACCTCTGGCTATACAGGTTCTCTGCGCCACGTTTCAGCGTTTTCGTCTTTCGTCTTGCAGTCAGACGCCGACTCACGATTCTAGATCGACGGCGCGGTCGCATCGTTTCGTATTGTTTGTGCACATATCTTTCGCCTGCCATGCTCATTTAACAAAATAAGTTTGGCCGTTTACGGGGGTTTAACCTGCCAAAGCGAGTCAGGCTATGAGGGACGCCGTGGTGAAGGGATCCGGAAATTTCGACCACTTGGGGTTCTTTAACGTTCACTGATATCGCATAGTACACGGGCCTCTAGCATTTCGCCTCCATCGAAATGCGACCGCCGCGGCCGGAATCGAACCCGCGTCTTTCTGGTCAGCAGCCGAGCACAATAACCACTGCGCCACCGCGGCGGCCAACGAAAAAAGTGAAGCGAAGGAACGAAGGACGACAAGAACCATAATTTAAAAAGATCCGCGGTGATTAAGATCTTAATAGAATGTTGTGGTTTGAAAAAAAAAAACTACGTGCGGAAACAAAGGGCGCCCTTAAACGCTTACCGGAAAGGTAAGCGCTTCAGGCACGAAGGGAAGCGAGAAAGTAGCACTTCATATTTAAAACATATATAAGGGGAATCTACATAATTATTATCTGCCGTGGTGGCACGGTGGCTGGAGCATCCTGCTGCTGAGCATGAATTAGACGGATGGAACCCCGGCCATGGCCGTGGAATTTTCAATGAGAGGCCAATGAAAAAAGCATTCTTGTGCTGTGCGTTGCCAGTGCACCGTTAAAGAATGCCAGGGGGTCTGATTTAATCGGAGGGTTTCCACTTTGGCGTCCTTCGTAGCACACGTGCCGCTTCGGGGTGTTAAAAGCGCGGCTCACTACCACAGTCCTGCATAAGTATTGTTTGCTCATGGATTATCATTTCCAAATGCTTAAAGTGTCAAAAGGCCCGGTAGCGAAGAACTGTAATCCGGATCGCAGAGCGTGTGTTTGGCGCTGGCGCTCTTTGCTGAGCGGGAGAAATGGTCTGAGCAGTAGCTTTCAGCATTTGCCATTTCGATAGGGACAACCAGCAGTTATTAGCACAAGCATGACGCCGTTCATTCGCGCAACAGCAGTGTGGGTCGAGGTACGAAGCAAATTTAAAAAAAAAAGTCTTTTAGGAATTCCTCAAGCTCGTGCCCGACGGGCTCCCAGAGAATCGCCGCGTGCAATCTTTTGGCGCTGGATCCGGTCAGCATACCCTCATTGTGGACGCTTCGATGTCGCAACGTTTTCTCGCACTGTAGTATTTCGTAACAACTTCAGCAATCAGCCACGCGTGAAGCAAATTTCTCGCGAACTTCAATCATCCCCAACTACATCCTGATGAGGCATGAGTGTTTAGGGTTCAAGGCCTCAGAATTTTCACCCACGCCCCCATTTTATGCGTGTCCTACTTTCTACTTTGAACTTTCTGTCAGTCCTCGCACTAACAAACCATGCTTCGGTCCCGGCGAAATTTAAGTGAGTATGTTCCCGCAACACTACCGCTCTCTTTGAGAGTGCGTGACACGCCCGCGGCAACCGTGTCCGCTTTAAGGACGCGCCGCCGTTCTTCTTTCACGTTGAACGTTACACTCAGTTTGCTCGCTGGGGTGATCTTTCCAGATTTTAGCTCAGCTTAGCCGCATAGGCAGTCATTCGCATAACTACGGAACGGGCACATTTCTACACAAGACATAAAGGGTGTTCTTCCACGTAGTAGATGTCGACATAGTAGTTCCGGTGATGACACCACGTGCACCTGTCAATCGTCAGCGTGCACGCATGATCGGCCTTTCGTACTTCTATGAGCTGGAGACAGCGACGCCATTAGTTCAGTAAGGTGCATCGTGGAGTAAAACAAGAGTTCGCTCCACACAGTAGGTGGCAGAGTGTGTGCTTTTTTAAGTTACCCGATATCAACATTCGACATTAAAAGTTCAACTTATGAGAATTGCCATTTTACTGCATTTTCACGCAGGGCTTCCGACTTGCTACAGAAGCATGATCAACATGCTTGAATCCGTACAAAATAGAGCCGCTCGTTTCATCACACAAAAGTACCACCCCCAGTCCAGTATCACTAAGATTAAACTTGATATCTTCCTCGAACCATTACATATTCGTCGCTCCATCGCTCTTTTATGCTTACTTCATAAATATCGTCATAGCACCAGGCCATCTCCCTTGCCCCTCGAAGAGCCTTCACGCATTTCACGCCGCCTACATAATCAGTATAGCATTACACGCATTTACGGAAGAACCTTAGCATTCAATTCATCTGCACTTCCACGTGCCATTATTCTTTGGAATGATCTTCCCAACTGTATCGCATCTATCGGCAACCACCAATCATTTCAAGACCAACTGCACAAACATTTTCTTTAACGACATTGTGTCTTGTTTCAGGTTGTTCTGTGTCCTTGGTCCCCTTTTCTTTTCGTTGGTATTTTACAAAGTTTTGGTTTCTTGTGCAATTTCAGCCATCTGTATGTTTTTTATGACTACTGCTTTCTCCTTTTGATGCCTATTGGGCACTTGCGATGCATTCTTGCTACTAATTTAATTTTTGTTGCTCGCGGTGATGTATGTCTTTTAGTTACGTTTTGCCCTGTATATTTATAACTGTGTTTAATTTTTGCCTTGTATCACGCGTTGTTTTTAATTTATTCTTCCTATTTGCTTAATCTATTGTTTTGCCCCCCTTACTCAATGCCCTTCTGGGCCCTGTAAGGTATTTTGAATAAATAAATAAATAAAGGCGTTTTTACACCATCGAAACGCTTTAATTTCTTATGTTTGCGGGTAAGTTTACCCGACTCGCACTCCACCTGTCCCGGTGGCGCCGTGGCAGAGGATATCGGTCGCTGAACACAAAGCTGCGGAATCGTAACCTGGTCACGGTGGCCGCAGTGAGACAGGAGTGAAATGAAAAACCTCTTGCGATATTTGCTCTGTGTGGGCATGTTAAAGAATCTTAGATTGTCTAAATGGAACCAAAATCCTGCATTACGACGTCTTTCATAGCCCAGTTGCCGCTTCAGGACGTTATAGTCCCACATATGCCGACATACCTCGCCTGCGCTCCGCATACTCGCAAGCGCAATGGAAACTTTCCGTGCCTGCTTGGTGACGACATCGGTAATGGGACTTTATTACAGTGACGCCATACCTGACGCCAAAAAACGCTTCGCGCGGCCATCATGCAGCCGTCGATTGATATTTCCGTACCTTTCTTGGAATTTTTCCTCGTGAACAAAGCAAGTGCTCGTGCAGACAGTCAATATTCTTGCTCGGGAGTCAATATTCTTGCTCCCGCAAAAATAAACCCCACAAGTTTCAAAATATGAAGCAAAATTCTGTAGCAAAAAACTCTCTTATTAAGGTACTACTCGCGCAACAACCTTCTGAAGAGCAGTGGGAGGTCTAGCTAACCTGCCCCGACCCTAAGGTCGAGCTCATGCTTGTGTACAGGGCGCAGCGAATGGAAAAGAACCACGGGTGAAGACTCGCCTGCTCATTTGGGCAATAATGCTTATTACTACTGCTACTATTCTCAAGGTTGTTTAACGAGCATGCCGAACTGCAGGAAATAAAATGCTTTTTTAGTTACTTTTATGCATAGGACTTATTGACTGTTGCCTTATTTGACTGGAAAGCTAGCTTGTATAGGAGCCAATTAAGTGTTAAGCCTCAGGCAAGAATAATGAGATTTTAGAAGAGAGAGAGAGAATGAAAAGGAAACGCAGGGAGGTTAACCAGAAGTGAGTCTCCGGTTTGCTACCCTACACTGGGGATGGGGGACAGGGGTTAGAAAGGTGACAGAGAGGAAAACGCAAAAAAAAGGAACGTTCACACATGGAGACACACACACACAAGGCGTTCAAGTTAAAGTCTTTCACACAGGCCGGTAGATTGTAAGAAGCGCAAAAGCGCTTGCACGGCCTTCTTCTGCGACGGTAGGTCCATTCGATGCTGTAGAATTCTTTTTTCGGATAGCGGTTGGTCGTCCAGTTGGTCAAGTTCATGGCTAAGGCATGCCCTCTGTGGACTGTACTGCGGGCAGGAGCACAATATATGGCCAATTGATTCTTCATGGCCGCAGTGGTCACAGGTTGGGGTGTCGGTCATCCCTATGCGGAAGGCATAGGCTTAAATAGAGGCAACACCCAACCAAAGTCGATATAAAAGCGTGGCGTCTCTACGGCGAAGCTGTGATGGCGCTTGAAGACTTAATGTTGGATCAAGTGAGTACAGTCGTGTATTTCTTAAATGTGGCTTATTCCATTGCGACTCGGTGCACTGCCGAGCAAGTAGGCGGAGCTTCCGTGCCGCGTCAGTTCTAGAAAGAGGAATTGGGACGTGGCGCTCCTCAGTATGGGCTGAGCGGGCAGCGTGATCCGCCCGTTCATTGCCGATAATCCCGCAGTGACTTGGAAGCCACTGGAACGTTATTTCATGGCCGGCATCACTTATATGGTGTAACGTCTCAGTAATATGCAAGATTAGTTGTTCGTGCCGTCCGCGTCGTAGAGGTGACAGTAGAGACTGCAGTGCCGCCTTCGAATCGCAGAATATTGTCCATTTGTGTGGCAGTTCATCATCAATGTGATGAAGGGCAGTTAAGAGCGCTGCGAGCTCTGCTGCCGTCGATGTTGTCGCGTGGGTCGTCTTAAATTTGATTGTTGTAGCTTTCGCTGGAATGACGATTGCCGCCGCGGAGCTGCTTGAAACGACAGATCCATCAGTGTAAAGATGCGTTGAGTCACGGTAGTTCTCGGACAAATGTAGTAGCGTGAGCTGTCTAAGAGCTGTTGATGACAGATCAGCTTTTTTCGAGATACCAGGTATTGCGAGGTTGATTTTTGGCTGAGCGAAGCACCATGGAGGGATCGAAGGTCTCGCAGCCGGAGTGAAACAAGCTGGCAATGATTCATCATATGCAGTTATCGTTTGGCTGAAAGATGTGTGTGGCCTGTCCGCTGGTAGAGAGGCTAAATGGTGACGAGGATTCCTGGCTAGATGCCTTATATGGGTCCTGAGTACTTCAATTTCAATGTGGGTCTTGACAAGGTGGTCTCTAGCGGTTGCTATCTAGCCACTGTTGAAGCATTCTGAGGCAGGCCTAGACAGATCCGGAGCACTTGACCCTGAAGACTTTGTATTGTGCGTAGATTCGTTTTGCCTTTGTTGTTTATTGCTGGCAAGCTGTATCGCAGAAATCCTAGAAAAAGCACCCTGTACAGATGTAACATGGCACTAGGCGACATTCCCCAGGTCTTGCCAGCGAAAAACTTGAACAGGTGGCAGATGCCTGTCAACCGTTTTTTCACGTTTGATATGTGTGGGCTCCATGACAAGTCCCTGTCGATTATGACACCTAGAAACTTGTATGATCGGACCCGTCGTATTATTTGGCCATTTATCATTACACTGTAGTTTGCCATGGGTTTGCGCGTAAATGGCACTAGTGCGCATTTCTCGGAGGAAATTTCCAGGCCTCGATTACGGAGGTAGATAACAGTTTGTGTGGCGGCTCTCTGAATTCTCGCTCGCAACTGTAGGCGTGTTACTGCAGATGTCCATATGCAGATGTCATCCGCGTACATTGATAGCCTGACTGTGGTTGGCACGTGCTCAAGGAGAGCAATTAGTGTTAGAATAAATAACACGGGGCTAAGTACACCGCCCTGGGGGACGCCGCGGTAGCTATAGTGAAGAGAAGTATGGCCTTCCTCGGTGCTTACAAAGAAGGATCGCATGGATAAATAGCTCCGTATCCATTGAAACATCCGACCACCCACTCCTACCTCTGCGAGAGAGGAGAGAATGGCTTCATGCGTAACGTTGTCATATGCCCCTTTAACGTCGAGGAATAAGGATGCGCAGAGACGCTTACGGCATTTCTCATGTTGAATGTAGGTCACCAGGTCGACGACGTTATCGATCGATGATCGACCGCGTCGGAAGCCAGCCATGGCATCTGGGTAGCTGTTGTGGTACTCCAAGTACCACACCAGGCGTCCTAGGACCATCCTCTCCATTACTTTCCCCACACAGCTCGCCAAAGCGATCGGGCGATATGATGAGAGCTCCAACGGCGACTTGCCAGGCTTCAGCAGTGGAACAAGGCGACTTGTCTTCCAGGTTGTTGGTAGCGTGCCATTTCTCCAAGATTCATTGTACACCTCAAGAAGAACTCCTCTCGCTCGCTCCCCCAGGTGACACAGAGTTCGGTAGGAAATTCCGTCAGGTCCTGGCGCTGATGTGCGGCTACACAAAGCTAATGCTGCCTTAAGTTCGTGGATCGAGAATGGTAGATCCAACCGGAAATCACGTGGTGGCGGGTAGCTGCTCGAAGGCGATGGAATGTTGGTAGCTGTTAGTTGGCCGGATAATCTGGCGCAGAAATCCTCTGCCACGTCAATCTCCGATCTCTTTTGAGAGAGGGAAAGCGCCTTGAATGGGAATCACTGTACGGGAAGTGTCCGCAGCCCGCGCACCGTTCTCCATAGTTGCGATAAAGGCTTGCGTGGATCTAGCGACTCACAGAAGGCAGCCCAACGTTGCGATTCGAGCTTGTCTAACCGGCGCTGTATCTTCTTTTGCGTGCGCCTGGCGGTCCGTAGATCGTCCATTGTTTTCGTACGTCGGTACCTTCGTTCAGCACGTCGTCGGATTGCTCGTAGTCGTTCTAGTTCCACATCAAAATCATTAAGTTTCGAGGAGCATGTTAGAGTACACATAGTGTCTTGCACCACGCTCTTGATTGTCTCTTCCAAGTCGAAAGATGAATTGGCGTCGCAGTGTTCTTCCATAATAGACTGAAATTTAGGCCAGTCCACTCTTTGGTTCGTATCCTGTGTTTTGGAAGCGGTCAATCCTCTGATCTTGATGTACGTGGGGATATGGTCGCTTCCGTGCGTCTCTATGTCCGCAAACCACCCTGCACGTCTGACTAGGCTTCGTGAGACGAAAGCCAAGTAAAGACAGCTGCTGTACGTGGAGCCACGTAAGAACGTAGGACTTCCATCATTCAGCAGCCAAAGTTCATTACTGGAGGCGAAAGATACCAGAGCTCTGCCTCTTGCGTTGATGATCCGACTTCCCCAGAGTGTATGATGGGCGTTGAAATCTCCAATGATGACCCAGGGATTGGAAGTTGAGGAAAGGATGTCTCGTAGTCTTTTGTAATCAAATCGACTTGACGGAGATAGGTAGGCGCCTACAAAAGTAAAGGCCAGATTCTTTTTCCTTACGTTTAGGCATATATATTGATTACTGTCATTAGGTGGTACAGGCTGATGAGTGTAGGTGAGGTCACGGCGAATAAACACCAAAACCTTACTGTTTTCATAAACAGCTGACGACATAAATGATTCATATCCAGAAAGCCTGATTTTGTTCGATAAGTTCGGCTCGCAAATGACGATAATGGGAAACATATTGGCGTACACGAAGCGACGGAAATCCGAAAGGCGCGCTTTGAGTCCGCGGGCATTCCACTGAAAAATAGCTGCTTGTCGGACCTCTTCCCTAAAAGACCAAGGCTGTGGAGCCATGATCTACTCAAGGGTTGCAAGCACCGGACTCAGAGCGTCCAGTACTTGAAGCGCACTTCTGGCAGACGGTGTGTGCATGTTGCTTAGCAGCACGTGAATGGCATTCATGAAAGGCCTAATAAGTGCTATCACTTGCTCATCTGTATTCCGCGACTCCTCGGATACAGCACCTTGCTGTACTGTGGGCGGCTTCTTCTGCGGCTCTTCTGGCGGTCGTGTACGCGGAAGTGGCGGCCATTCCTTTGTGGAAAGAGATCTGGCAGTTTGCTCCCTTCCAACATCAGTGTTCGGAGTGCTGGAAACGTCCGTTGATGATGATGTTTGACGAGGTGACTTTTCCTGAAAGCTTGATGTTTTCCGCCGTGAAGACCTTCGTCGGTGACGTCGTCTTCGCCGTACTTTCACAGCGGCCTCTTTGTGTGTAGAGTTGTCTCTCACCATTTGTTTAAGAATGGTGATCTCTTTCTTGATCTGGGGACAGTTTTTGGAAGAGGCGCATTGATCACCTTGACAGTTAGGACACTTCAACGTGGTTGCGCTGCAGTTGTCTTCTGAGTGGGGTTCGGCACATCGAGGGCACACGGCCGAATTTCTGCAAACACCCTTCACATGCCCAATCTTCTGACAATTGAAGCATTGCATAGGTCTTGGAATAAATGGTCGAACCTAGTGACGAAAGTGGCCGACCTTCACGTAGGGTGGAAGGCAGTCGCCTTTGAAGGTTATCCTCACACAACGTGAGTTGCCGAGGCGACCAACATGCACAATCACGTTGTGTTCGCTTGCTGGTTTTATGAGAATTGGTAGGTCTGCATTAGATATTTCACTGTAAATGTCATAGATGACTCCTGTTATTGTGGCACCATTCGTTGGCACGATGGATCGGACCTTGATGTTTCCCAGCTGCGTTACATGTTGTAGTATGGTCAGTGCGCTCGGGTTCACCACATCGATTGCCAGGATGTTTCGCCTAGTGTTTATCCTAACATCCTTGATCTCATTTGGCACGGTGTTTTCTAGATACACGGAGAGTGCTTGCCTGTTGAGGACGCGCAGGTTGTCGGTAGCGTTCTGTGGCACAAACAGGATGGAGTGAGGCCATCGCTGAGGAGCTGTTTTCACAGTGTCCGAGCTGGACGCCGAAGATGAGTTGATAATTCTTCGTTTGGCCTTGCGGTACTGGACAAGTCGAAAGCTGTCTTCCGAGGACTCGTCACCTGATGCGCAGTACAGCTCTGTGTCCTCGCTACCACTCGACGTATTTCCTCGCTTCCGCGAACCGATGTCCGCGGGTGAACGGGAACCGGGAGGATCCTCGGGGTGTTGTACATCCATCACCGCGATGGAGGGGGCGGTAGACCCCACAGGTGCAGTAAGAAGTCCAGAAAAACACAGAGACGGGCGAGATGTGTTCCGCAAGAGAAGCACTTCGTCTTCCTTCATGAGATTTTAGAAAAAGTAGATTATGCCAGCGGGGACAGACGTCAAGAGTTTCGTAAGTGAAAAAAAATAATCAATGCTCACAGCACTTGTATTCTTGCTTTTCCCCACGAGCACATAGTAAAATTTTGATACGTCTAAAACTTCTTACTTATCACTGAATGGCTTAACCACTCTAACTAGCTCGCGAACAAAAAGGACGAGAAGAACATCCCAGGACTTGATCGAAAAAAAATTAGCGTTTAGCCTAGGTTAGAGAGTACATAGAATGAGCATAGTTACTAAGAGCGAAAGGGCTGTATCTGTTTTTTTTCTCGCCGTAACAAAACTTTGACGGCCATACTTTTGTAAAGTTACGACACCTTTTTCGTTATGAAGACCAGGGATGGGATGTTCACTCAACCGTCCGTTGCTTTTTCAGTGCAATAAGCTCCAAATCTCTTCCTGTCAGCCTTCCTGCTCAGCCACCTGAACATTCCAGTGCTATCAAAAAGTGCAATGCAAGCGCACATACGTGAGCGGCCAGCCAAGAGAGCCCGCCCCTTCCTTCTATTGCGTGAGCCTCAATTCTGGCGCAAGCGGTCATTTAAACATCTACCTGTTTGGCCAATGCTGCACATCTCAGCATTTCCCCACATAAGCTGGCATGCCTTTTTGTTGCCGACTTGCCGAGCGGCATGATTTTTCACCACTTGCTTTTTTTGTGCGTCGTTGACTATGTGGCTAATCCTTGGCATCTTCTCCGGCGTCCAGAATACAATACGAGCCTTCCGCGCCACCGTTCCAAGGCGATGGGAAACAGCTTGCGTATGTATGGCATCGACAATAAACACGCCTCTAGGGCCCTTCATTGCCGCCGCATGCACTCTTGCCCCATTTGTCTAACTTATTTTACGAGGCTGTCATTCTCAGACTCCCATGTGCCCACAGGAAGCCTG
The DNA here is from genome assembly GCA_030143305.2 of Amblyomma americanum. Taxonomy (NCBI): domain Eukaryota; kingdom Metazoa; phylum Arthropoda; class Arachnida; order Ixodida; family Ixodidae; genus Amblyomma; species Amblyomma americanum. The sequence continues at coordinate 67,870 of JARKHS020014946.1, read as the reverse complement.
CACTAAGCGGTCGGAAAAGCCCTCGTTTAACACTCCAGTTTACCTTGTTATTCACAAGGTGTTTAAAGTGCGCCTCTGTGGCAGTTCAAGGCTATTCGTTAGTGAACCACTTCCCTTTTTCTCAGTCACTCAATGAACGCCAACTATTCCGACGTTCTTTTTCATCTATGCAGATCGTTTTTTTTTCTGCCTCCTAAGAGGAAGCAGCCAAACAATTTTAATGTTCCTTCGGATGCATATTTTTTACAGTTTCCCTGTACGTTGCAAGTCTTAGCAACTCGTTACACGCTGAGAATCAGGAAATTAAGTTGGTTATAAAGTTCCCATACCTCCATTGCGGGCACATTTATTTCGCATGATTGGTTTTAACTCCCACTTTAATGTTTACTTTTTTAGCAGTGCGTTTGAAATTGGAATTAAAATATCTAAGTTGACATGGTTGATGAGGAGTGGACAGCTTTGCTGCTTCAGTAGGCGAAATAACTTGCTTCTTTGTTCCAAGTCTCTTCAGAGATAAAAAAAATATTCTGCACGTTCAGGGCGTATAAACAAAATGTAAAGCTAACTCGACAGCTTATGTAGGAATTCACAATTGTCACCGTCGAGAGCATAATTTGAAATAAAACTTCAGGTACGAAAGTGTAAATATTTGTGGAAAGTAGTCAAAAAATTTTTATACCCTTCACCTTTCTTTCTATTTAAACTGTCTCAATAGGGGTCGCTTTCCGGCTATATTATATTAAGGTACTTCGCGCGATAGCGCTTCCCCCTTTTGCCTGTATGTACGTGCGATCATTGTGAGTGTTTTCTCGGCGCGTTGCCACGCATCGTTTACAAGGCATTCATGGTGCCACAATGAGCCAAACTATCCAGGCCCCGCGTTGTCCGTGACGCTGACTTTAACGAAATGAAACGAAGCGCAGTCGTAGCATGCCTTTGCGCTCGGCTGAACATAATTTTCACGCTGCTTTCATCCACCGGATGGTGTCAATGCAACCTCATCATCAGGGTCCCCTGACGGCTCGTACATACGACCGCGCAACCTACAGCAGCGGGAGGTTTGTACGTTTCCCAGCCATCGACTAAAACGCAGGCACTAGAACATATTCACAATGGGTCGGAGACTGGAGTTGACCTGCCTCTGCCAGACAGGGCGCAACTAATGGGTCACACATTATCCCGCATTAGACAAATCGCTCGGATTACTAGCCGTTTCTAGGCTCGACACGAGGAGCCCCCTAATCAGGGCTTAGCCCTGCAGCTTGCCGCAATGCCTTTTCTAAATAAGCCGCAGCGTTCTGGTCGTAACTTCATGTATTTCTTTCTCGCGAAGCTGAAATACGACCGCACATCTTGTTCGCGTATAAACGAGAGTACAGGCTTCCTACTACGATTAGCTTTTTCGTAGCTCCTTTTGAAACTAAACGCTGTGCAGGTAATCACTAAAGATACTTCAAAAAGGTATTGAAAAATGCTGCAAGGTGACTGTATTTCATTTCACTTATAAAAAGAACCCTGAGAAGAGACAAACACCACTCGTAAATGATGTCAAAACTGCAAAATTTTTTGCTTTTTATCTAGCCACCATAAGATGTACCCTGTCATTGCTATGATAAATGAATTCTCGCCATATCGCTGCTGCAAGCAAATGTTTTAATCTTACACTGCAACGTCTCACTTTAGAACCATTCGTCATCGCTGATGGTTGCTTGACATCATTCCCATTGGCTGCTCCAGTTCCTTGGATGTATTGCGACAGCTTTGTCAGATTCAAGATAAAGCGTTAAAAATACGACAAGCGCCGAACTTGCCTGTTCGAGAAAAGAAAGTTCTTTTTTAGATAGAAACTGCTTACCTGTTGAGCGGAACTTTGACATTCGGAGCGCAACATACAATCATAGCGTAAAAATGAAATAATTTCGGTGATGGAACTCATTCCTCTTTACGGACGAGGCAGATGAGACAGATCGTCTCAGAGATGGCCTTGGCACGAAAGGGTTCTCAATCGCAGATCGGGGAAACCAGCCTCTTCCAAGGCATGACCTGTGGGATTCCGGTCAGGAATAGTTTTGATTTATAAGCCTGGATTGAGCGCGAAAAATAAATATAAATAACCTCAATTTTTTCAGTGACGACGAAGCGCGGCGAGAACACTTGTGTGTCATGGTGCTTTTTTAGTCTCCGCATTCACCGAGGTACCAGCTCTTGCAAGGGATTTGTTTGAGAGAAAAATTGTTTCAATACTAAAAAAAGCAGGCCCACATGACGCTCTGCTAACTTTGCGGAAGAAAAGAAAACCGTTATATATATATATATATATATATATATATATATATATATATATATATATATATATATATATATATATATATATATATATATATATATATATAAAGACGCGGGTTCGATCCCGGACGCGGCGGTCGCATTTCGATGGAGGCGAAATTCTAGAGGCCCGTGTACTGTGCGATGTCAGTGCACGTTAAAGAACCCCAGTTGGTCGAAATTTCCGGAGCCCATCACTACGGCGTCTCTCATAGCCTGAGTTGCTTTGGGACGCTAAACCCCTATAAACCAAACCATATATATATATATATATATATATATATATATATATATATATATATATATATATATATATATATATATATATATATATATATATATATATATATATATATATATATATATATATATATATTAGCAGATCAGTTAAATGAAATGAGGGGCCCGTTTGACAAACTTATGAAGGGAGCTAACACCACCGAAACCAAGGTGCATAGGTGAATGTTTTTTTTATGTGTTGTGCTTATCAGTGGGATATTATAGTACTTAGATTAATAAATCGCTTAAAGAAAGTTACTTATAAAGCAGCAGAAAAAACAACCATGCCGCCGGTGGGATCCGAACCCACGACCTCCGAATATCGCGTCCGGTGCTCTTACCAACTGAGCTACGGCGACGGCTGTCCAATCGTGCTGGTCTCGTGGGTATTTATGTTCATTGGGAATAAGCGAACCTTGAGAGTGTTCACCAGCGCCACCCTCGACCATAGCGGCGGACGTAGCACGTCCTGTAATACCGCGAGTGTGACGTGGAACGTCATCTAACGGCGAGGGCGGAAACTGTGCGAGAGCCCTCTTAAGCTACCTATGGCATCAAGGCTGCCAGAACCGAGACCCTCGTTAATCTAATTTATTAATCTAAGTACTATAATATCCCACTGATAAGCACAACACATAAAAAAAAACATTCCCCTATGCACCTTGGTTTCGGTGGCTGTTAGCTCCCTTCATAAGTATATATATATATATATATATATATATATATATATATTATATATATATATATATATATATATATATATATAACGGATTTCTTTTCTTCTTTTTCTTCCGCAAAGGAGGTTGTGTCCCTCCATCGTTTATTTGAACAGTTTTCTTTGCTTTCATTCTCCTCATTGATCATAAACAATTAGACTGCTGTGTTAACTTAATGCAATTAACATGCAATATCAATGCGCACTTAATTTTGTTCAATACACTTAGGCTCGAACCAAGCTATTACAGACAAGGAACAAACATAAAACCAGAAGATAAAAGCTAAGCAACGTTTACAAACTTCCCCTGTGTGGCGTTCGGCTACTAGCTATTCGAGCCGAGCCGCGGCGGTGGTACTTCGACATACTCATATTTTAGGGGACTGTGGAAGGTGCACCCTATAAGAGAAGCGATTCAGAGTGCAGAGGGCAGGTTCAGACAATTTTTGCGTACCTGCTGTTTGTGATCGCCTTTCTCGCTGGCTATTCTCCATCGCTCACAAAGGCCCTCTGCCTCTCGTGATTGGCCAGTGATTGGGCAAGATTTAGCGAACTTCCCTGAGGTAAGCAAGAGATGCGCATTCCCACTGTCACGGCACTGCGTCAAGTTACCTTTAATAACCGGTGTAATTGGGCGTCTGTGGCTGCCTTTGATATCGTTCGCAGTGCCTTTGATATGCCTGACATTAGCCTTTATACCTCTGACAGCTTGCGCCTTCTTCGCTACAACTTCCTACCACCTTCTCTTTGATAAAGTCCTGAATGCGAAGCAGCCTTCGATTAAACGACAATACCATCTCAGGTGAGAGTACGCCCTCTCTGTCAATTATTCGCACGAGGCTATGTAAGCAGCGAGTAAAAGACGCAAATGACAAGAGACCTCGCGCTTCAATATGGCCCTGCAGTCAAGATAGCACGGATGGCATGACTCTAGCGTTGTGTACTCTGCAGTCCTCTGTTTCGCTCTAAGTGTTAGTGCGTTAGCACTTGTAGTGGTCATTCCCCGCATTTAGCCGTTGTGGTTTTGTCCGTTTGTCTGTTTGTATGTCTGAAGCCGGTTTTCCGGCAGATTGCTCAGCTCCCCATCTAACGGTGGGCAACTTGCCCAGGTATATATATATATATATATATATATATATATATATATATATATATATATATATATATATATATATATATATATATATATATATATATATATATATATATATATATACACGGATCGCGTGTGTTGCTGACCTGGAAAATATCATCTAAGCAGGCACCGCCTCTACTTCGTCTTACTGATCAGTTTTTTTTTAATCATTTTTCTTTTATGGCATCACAAACAAAGCCTCTTTACTACGATGCTTTATCTTTTAACTCTACGGTGCGCAGTTGTCTGGTTCACGAAAATGACAGGATGTCAGTCTTTCATGTGAATATTAGAAGTCTAAAAAATAAGCACTTTGAAATGCAATCAGCTTTGGATTCCCTGAATGATAGATTTGATATACTAGCGTACACTGAAACATGGTTCACAAATCAAAATGATGTTATTTTCTTTCGTGGCTACAAGTTTGAAGGCGTGTTCAGAGAAAACCGTAGAGGAGGTGGCGTCGCATTGTATGTTAAAGAAAACCTTGACTATGAAGTTTTATCAGATTTTTCTCTTGTCGATGCCAACTACGAATCGGTTGCTATAAAATGTCATGGAACACTGATCGCTTGTATTTATCGACCCCCATCTAGTGAAAGTGCCGAATTTATCAAATTTGTGCGTGATCTTCTTGAATATGCTTGTATCATAAATATCCCTGTTGTTTTGGTTGGAGACTTTAACATTGATCTTTTGACAAATAGCTCCTCGCGACGTCTCTTTTGTGAAGCCATTGATGCATTTCTCTGCACCAATGTTATTCAGTCACCAACAAGAATAACCTTAGAGAGGGACTCATTATTAGATTTATGTGTTACAAATCATGAGTTATCAAGTGTGCTATCAGGTGTGCTTACATTTGATTTGAGCGACCATCTGCCTATATTCTGTTTTTTTCCTCGAGCGATAAGAAAAATGAAGCAAGTACCACCTCCCCAGATAGTATATCGCAGTTTCAATCAAGAAAACTTAGCTAGGTTTAGATCCATGATGGAAAGCACTCCCTGGAGCGAAGTTTACAATGAGTTAAATCCTAGTATAGCGTACAATATCTTTCTTCAGTTAGTAAAAAGCAAATATGACACCGCATTTCCTTTGACAGTGGGAAAAACTCACAAAAAGTCTCGAAAGCCGTGGGTTACGAGAGAGTTATATCGACGAATTCAAACCCGTGACAGGCTTTTTGACAAATTCATCCAATCAAAAGATCCAGTCATACTTAAGGAATATAAAAAACTTAGAAATAAGTTAGGCTCTGATATTAAAAAAGCTAAGAAACAGTATTATCAGAATAAATTTTCAGCAGTCTCCAACTGCCCTAAGAAAATATGGGATTGTTTGAGCGACCTCATGGGAAGGGCAACGACCCATATTCCCAGCACATTAACATTCAATGGTGTTGAATACAGTGGCGCTGCTTTGGCAGACAAGTTTAATGCTCATTTCCTATCCTCTGGCGAATCATCTCAGAAGCAGGATAGAAATCATGAAATTGCTCAGTATATTGCCTCTCCAATCGGTAGTTCCATATTCTTGAATCCTTGCAGTGAACATGAAGTATTCACATTCCTTAGAAGCCTAGACAAATCCACTGCGGCAGGCGCAGATGAAATTAAGGCCGAGCCTATTACTGCTGTTGCCGATCTAATTAGCTTGCCCTTGCAGCATATATGTAACAACGCGTTAGTTCAAGGTATTTTTCCAGATGGTATGAAAATTGCCAGAGTGGTTGTTTTGCACAAAGGTGGCCCTTATGACAATATAAACAACTACAGACCTATATCTGTACTCCCTTTGTTTTCTAAACAACTGGAATATTTGATCAAAATCAGACTGTGTAAGTTCTTTGACGACACACTAATTTTTGTTAACGAACAGTTTGGATTTCGTGAGAAGAAGTCAACAGAAATGGCATTGCTTAGTATAAAGGAAAAAATATTTTCTAATATGGATGACAAACAGTTCACAGTTGGACTTTTTTTAGATTTCAGGAAGGCATTTGATTCAGTTAAACATGACATTTTATTTTTAAGCTGCTGTTTTATGGCATTCGAGGAGTTGCCTTAAATCTGATCCGTACATATCTTTCCGGTCGCGTGCAGTATACATGTTTGAATGGTCACCAATCACAACCTGGCCAATTAATATACGGTGTTCCACAAGGGTCTATTTTGGGTCCAATATTTTTCATTCTTTATATCAATGATATAAGAGCCATCCCTCGAACTCCCACAATAATTTTATATGCAGATGATACCAGTGTATTTTTTTCTGGCATGCGTCTTAGTAATACTCAGGCTGAGGCAAATGCATGGTTACAAGAATTGTCTTTATGGTTGAATATAAATAAACTAGAGTTAAATGTTAATAAAACAAAGCTTATTGTATTTAAGGCACGTAACAAGCCTGATAACAGTGAAATTAAGCTTACATTCAAAAATAGCGTAATTGAGCGTGTTTCTTCCTACAAATTTTTAGGCATAATCTTTGAAGAACACTTGAGTTGGACCCTGCATATTGATAAGATTCATGCCAGCATATCAAGGTCATTATGTGTATTGCATAAACTTCGAGACCTTGTTCCGAAATGGCTGAAGTGGCAATTATATTATACCGTAATTCAATCACATCTTCATTATTGTTTACTTGTTTGCGGATCTACAACGAAAACTAACCTCACGAGGCTGATAACATTACAGAAGAAAGCAATACGATACGTAGAAAACCTTGCATACAATGATCATACAGGTTTGTACTTCTCTAAGCATTCTATTCTAAAAGTCAATGAATTATTTGAGTTGAAACTGCTTTCTTATGTGTTTAACGATTTCAAACATCTCCACTAAATATCTTCAATTAAACTCTAGTAGTGACGTGCCTTATAAACTAAGACACGTCAGTTACAGAGTACCACTCGTAAGGACTAACTATGGAACCGAAATGCTTTCATATTTAATTCCCAGTCTTCTAATTAAACACACACAGGCCATAGAAATTATTCAGAAATCTGTTTCCCAAAAGACTATCAATAGAAATGCTAAAGCTTACCTCCTTTCTCGTCCGAATAATTAAAGGGTTGTTCACGCAGAAATTCTTGCTGTCCCTGTTTTCCGTCCACTCTGTGAATTTTCATGTTTTTCTTATTGTGATGTGCCTTGTAAATATTTACTTTATAATTATGTCATTGCAAGAGTATGCACCTTCCTCCTAGTTTTACCTTGTATTATTATGTTTTTATTTCTTTTGCCGCTTGTCCTGAGCATTGTATCGGGTGCTTGGGCCCCGTCAGGCAGAGTGCATCTGCCTTTTGCCCCTGTATCCGAGACCTTGTTGTCTGAAATAAAGATCTATCTATCTATCTATCTATCTATCTATCTATCTATCTATCTATCTATCTATCTATCTATCTATCTATCTATCTATCTATCTATCTATCTATCTATCTATCTATCTATCTATCTATCTATCTATCTATCTATCTATCTATCTATCTATCTATCTATCTATCTATCTATCTATCTATCTATCTATCTATCTATCTATCTATCTATCTATCTATCTATCTATCTATCTATCTATCTATCTATCTATCTATCTATCTATCTATCTATCTATCTATCTATCTATCTATCTATCTATCTATCTATCTATCTATCTATCTATCTATCTATCTATCTATCTATCTATCTATCTATCTATCTATCTATCTATCTATCTATCTATCTATCTATCTATCTATCTATCTATCTATCTATCTATCTATCTATCTATCTATCTATCTATCTATCTATCTATCTATCTATCTATCTATCTATCTATCTATCTATCTATCTATCTATCTATCTATCTATCTATCTATCTATCTATCTATCTATCTATCTATCTATCTATATACTATATATATATATATATATATATATATATATATATATATATATATATATATATATATATATATATATATATATATATATATATATATATATATATATATACACAGTCTGAAGAACACTGGTCCCTCTTTTGAAACGTCACGGAGCACAAAGGGGAGGGCAAAGGTTCGCCTCATCTGATGCAGATCAAGCGATTTATTGCCGAGTATAATTTCATCAAAACTAGGTCAAAATCCAGCGCACGAAAGCGTGAGCCACGCGGCTTTCGTATTTTTTTCAAATGCCAAACGTAATGCTAAAAAACAGCGTCCGATTTAAACGGTGCAAATGTGTGAACCGAAGCAAAATAAAACATCACGAAAGAACGCTCTCAGTGAATATTTCTGAGCAACAAAGGTGTTTATTTGTCGTCTGGAGTGACAGAGGGAGACGCAAAGTATTGTACGCGTTGAACACATGGTCCCACGCAATCGCAAGTAAGTAAAAAAAACGTAGTTATTCGCAACAGTTAGGTGGTTACCTCAGAGAATCACTAATTAAATTAGTCTCTGCTCTCTAGAATTGGACTGCACGCCACTGATCGTACATTTTATCGGGATTCCAGAGATGTTTTTTTTTTTTTGCTGCAAGAACGATATGTACTGTCACTCCGTCCGTATTAAGCAACAAAATGTAGCACGAAGCGACAAACAATCTCGGTGCGTAACGTTCCTGTTACTGCTTAATTGTTATAAATGAGACTACGGCTTGTCGCTGAATCAAGAAAACCTTGTAAGCGCATTAAAAGCCCAAAGCATAAAAGAAATCGAAGTAAAATGCGGGCGAAAAGACCGTAAAGCAAAAGCAGTATGGATTCGTAGGTAATAACATTAAAGGTCAAACCCCTTGAACTGTTGACCAAGCATTCTTTTGCGGTAGGATCGTCTTAGTTATTAGATACAACCCTGTAAGGACGATAAGCTCCAATTTTCAAAAAGATATATGTACAAGTATACCCCCTCCACTTTCTTAGCTGTCTCACACACACTGCGAACCGATGACGTATTGAAACGTCATGAGTTCGCAAAATTGTTAAGCCCGCCGCTGTGTTGCGACCAAAGGCTCATTTTGCCCTAATAAAATTTTTACCTGAACGGATTCGCGTCGTCCCTTAGTACGGTAGTTCCGGAAGGAAGAGTAACTGGGCATTGGCTATCCGCACTTTTAGCTAGTTGAAAGATTACAAGTAGCTTCTGCGTTTTGTATGTATTATATTTGTGCATCGCTTATGTTCACAGCGACCTCACTGTATGGGCGGCTTTGAAGAAGCACCAATGTTCGACTTGTTCTTTCGCAGCTTCATTACTAAAATTTGTATTATCTTGAGGAGCATATGACGAAAACAACAAAGGAGCGGCCGGTCGCTCATGAGTGTATAATATCAGTAAATGAACCTGGCACACAATAGGATCAAATCACTTTCCTTTTTTTTTCTCACGTAAACGAAAGGAGATAGGTACGCAGGAGCGCTGAAGTGTGGTTTTCCGTTCTTTTAAGAATCACACGCATGTGATTCACAAGAAGTCTGAGCTCGTCATAGTGCAATTGATAGTTGTCATGGACTAATTGTTACGCATGTTAGATGGGTCAGAAGTTCTATAGAAGAGCGTTCTGCAAGTTTTGATTGTAGCTCCGTTTAAATGGTCACAATTTAACGATTATTTTTTTACTGCGTGTAAAGTATACGCTAGGGAGTGCGTTTTTATACGATCGTCTGCGTGTGCGCAATAGGTACCGCGCTAAACAGTTGCAGTTTTCTTCATTTATCCCTTCCCGGGGATTGCTGGAATTGTTCTATTATTCTAGAAAAAAAAGTCTTGATTATAACTGAGACCATTCTTTCAAGGTAACATGTAAGCACAACAAGCAAAGGGACTACTACTTTAAGCGCCGCGGAATAGAGAAAGTGGTAAAGCAGCAAAGCCAGGACTGGTGTATTACACTTTTTTTTTGCTTTTAGAAGTAGGAGATGCCCAAAAAAACCTATGAAATAAACAAAAGACTTCTGGCGTTCATTTTCTTTCCCCATTAGGTGAATTCCGCGTGAAAGAAGAAACGCGAATAATTCATGCGCTCTCCGACCTTGTGAATGACCGAAGTTCGACCTGCAAGGCACACAAATAACGTCGTGCATGCTCTCGCATGCTGATATCACGTGACATCGGCAGTTTTTAACCCGGTCGATCAGCAGTCAAAACTACTTCCGTCTCGTACCGCATTAGAGGCTCAGCCCGGCATCCGCAGCTGCAACAGGAGGTTTTTACTTTCGAAATGAGAAACGGATTAATAATAGACCATTACCAACCAAGATGTGGACATGAAACTAACCGTCGAGACGCGAGAACCTACTCCGCGCACACGCTTAGTGTATAACGAGAAAACAACGGCTATTTCTTCTCAATAAGCCGGAGCCAAAGTCGATTGTCGAAAGCGAGAGCACTTTGGAAGCCGCGGGACAGAACGGGGTGCAGAGTCGGCGCAGCCTTCCGAGTGCGGCCTATCAGGCTGAAATGCTCCTTATATCGCTCCACTGTGTCTCGCTGAACCGTTCCACGAAAACAATGGCCCGACGGGAGAGTCTATTTGGACCGCGAGCCCTTCCGATTGACTTCCGCTCAATGACGACCGCGGGAGGGCGCGCATGGCCCAGTCTCCCTGCTGCTGCCAGTCGGCCCTCCGCAACAACCGCGGTCTATTCGTTATTGAAACGAGAGCGAATGAATCGGCGCTTCGTCCCTGATCGTCGCTCACTGCCGGAGGAGGCCAGCAGACAACCGATTGATTCGTGAAGAGGCCTTATGGCCACTGCTGTCCTTTATTTAGAAGCACCGGCACGTGTACGCATCTGAAACAGAAGCCTTCTTCTCTGACTTGTCCTTCACACGTCCTTGGCTGGCCACGAAGCTTGGTAATATATAAATAAGATGGGGTTGCGGCTGCCGTTCTGCAGAAAATCAGGCGTTGTGTTCGTCTTCGTCGCCGGCGTTGCGAGCTAAAACTCCCCGGAGAAGGAACAAAGTTGGGCCACTTAGGTTGCGTGACTTTGTCGCATCATCGCATCCTGCCTACCAGATTGTGAGCAAACTGACCACCATGGCAGGTGGCAGTTCAGTTAATGATTCGTCGCGATAGGTTGTTCGGGGAGAGGAACCTGAGTTGCACCGTTGATGGCAGCACCTGCCAGCCATCGCAGGGCAGTGGCTCATCGCTTAACCGCTGCACTATGCGCCAGGGGTGGTATAAGGACTCCCCGTGACATATGACTGTAAAGTCGAGAGTGACCGATTCATCATACATGGACATTAAGCGATTAAAGCTATTTCATCATACCCTTAAAGCGGAGCTCGAATGTTCCATTCAATTTTTGCTTAAAACGGCCCCATCATTATCTATACGCCCTTGATAAGTTCACCTCAGCCAAGCGTCGGCAGCAGTACTACGTGGTGCTGTCCAACAGTCGTTTTCTGGCGACGTCACGTCTCATCGGGCTGTATGGAACGAGGTGCCTAGCATGTCTTGCGAAGTCAACAGTATTTGTCTAAATTATGCAGAAAGCGGTCAGTGAACTGTGCTGACATGATCAGTCCGAGTTCGCATGGCTGCATGTGCGCTGCACTGGAATGATCGGGGCGGCCTAAACAAAGGGCCCTTCGTCCCTTCGTTTTAGAGTCTCTCTTTTTTTATTTAGTTCGGTAAAAATTTGGCGACATTCTTTGAGCGCAAATTAGGGGAGAATTCAGGTTATTCAAGAAAATATTTCATAATTTGGGCTTTTAATAGGTTATTTTACTGGGAAAACATTGAATGTTAAAGCTTGCTTTTGTGCGAAATAGAGTGTTCTCATTTTTTCTTATGACTTCCGCAAACCAGAGGAGTAGCAGGTTGCACCAAAAACAGCGTTTACAAAATTAAACACTTTTCTTTCTCACTTTTCGCAATTACTACATCGCGTAACATCACAATCCCCACGTGCTCCACTTGCGCATCTCAGCTGTAAATGTCTGCCTTGGTACAATGCAAAAACTTCCATTCAACTTTACAGGGGCGATTTTAAACAGACAGTTGCCTTGAAGCACGGCTTCGTTTCCATGGGTACAATATATGATTAAGTCCTCCGGTCACTACCTGTGTTCTGGCCTCTCGCTTCTGAACAATTCTTTTCGAACCTATCCTCAGAATATCTACCCGTGCGCTTCTTTCAACTTTGGGCAATGGTGAACTACATTTCTGAAAGGTCAATTCTCGGGCACAGTTCGGATTGAACCATATTTTTAAGAAGTACTTTTTCAGGGATCGGGTGTATCCGCTTTTGTTCCAAAAGGAAGGGTCCTACCGATACATGAAAAGAGAGAGATGAATTTATTGAAAAAAAAAGGTTTCCAAACACTGGCAATCGGTGCGGTGTATTCCTGAGCCAGCTACAGCTAGCAAACAAATAATAACTGTGGACCTTGTTTAGTAACCTATAAAAAAAAATCTGTCACCCCCCCCCCCCCCACAAAAAAAAAGCATATTGGAAATCTCTGTCAGACGATCCAATACAGTATTTTTCCTATTTATACGCGCATTATCAGACACCTATACCTAAAAAATAATTATCTGCTTATCGTAACCTGGCCGGAACGAGCTTCGCTACAATAAATGATGCTGGTTTATTGCATAGTTATGAGACATCATTCCACAGCACAAAACACACGGACGAAGAGAGTAGACACCGGAATGGTGCACGCTGGAATGACGTCTCACAATTGTACCTAGAACCAACTAGCCCAGCCCTCTACGCTGAGGCGGTTTATTGTGTCCATTTTCCTGCAAATTAAAGAAAGCAATCTAAGTTGAGACGATCTAGGCTATGAGATTTTGTCATGAGCATAAGGGGACTTTGCTATGTCTTTTTCTGCTGGCAACGCAAAGGCTTCTGCCGAGCTGCATCAATAGAAAAGCAAATATTCACAATACGTTCCTTATTTATCAACCAGCCAGTATTCGTGAATGTGGCCAATCTCACAAACGTCTGCCGTAGAATCGCGCAAGCAGAAGGCGAGCTCAGATCTTGTCACCCAGAACAGAACGCGAGAGTACATGGACGGGACATTAAGAAAGGACGCTAATGAAGAAGCCTAGAGGTGCATGAAGTTTTATACAAGTCAGGTAAACGGCACTAACTTCGCTGCACCCTTCAAATTTATATACAAGCAGTTGTTTAGGCAAAGGTATAGCTCCGTCTTTTGAAATCAGAAAAGAAGTCGGTTAAGCGAGGTGTACCCGCAAGGAAACGTTCTTGGACGTTGCGAATCGAAGTTGTCCTACAGACTCGATTAAAGGAATGACGTAAACACAAGTGATGCCCCCCCCCCCCCCCCCCATCGTGGTAAAATTGCTGGCGCATTGACTGGAAAAGCGATTTAAGTTGAGGCGCTGGCGCTGCTGACTCGTTTCTGCAAGTGCTGCTCGCAGGGTAGGGGGTGCCAGGTGGTCATTATTCGTGGTACAGCTCAGAGAGGGCAAGATGCTATCGCCGAAATCACTCGTTGTCTTCTGGTGCGCTTCTTTTTCTTAATTAGTAATGAAAAAGCAAGGCCAGAATTTAGAAACAGTCGGAATATTAATTACAGCTGAATATTTTTGCATTTTTAGGCAGTGATTGACCCGTACCTGCATTCCATTTTGTAGCCAATGAGGCTTTGAGTGCTGTCGTCGGTAAAGCGTGTAAACGACGCAGCCTTTTTCTCTTTGTTACTTAAGTGCTTACTTGCAACCATTTATTTGCGGTCATAGGAAAGAATTAAATTTTAGCTGAAATTTCATGTCCCCGTCAGACCTCGACATAAGTTAGTCTTATTGTTAGCGTTAATCCAAAATACATTTCTCAAGTCCGGCTGTTCCCATTCATGTGCAGAAAACCAATCGTTCTTTCGCTACGAATCTTCTCAATGCACACTGCTACCGGCTTCTGCGCCTTGAGAAACGTGCTGCAAAATCTTATGACGCGCATTTATTCCAGCAGATGCATGAAACTATGTGTTTTTAAATCGAAACTGCAAATAATTTCATGGTAAAGCACGAAAAACGTGGGAGCTCTTTGGCAGTTGTGAGCAGAAAGCTGATTTAGGTGAACCAAAAAACTTGGAAGACTCTCCAGATCACCCCTGTTGCGCTGTTATAGAAAAGCCGACTACATTGAGCACAGTATAAGTACTATCTTGCTTCCAGTAGCCCTTATACTGATGCATTTTTTGAAATTTCGGAAAAATATAAATGAGCACTATAATGCATGCCGGGCCTGTGATGATATAGAAGATTTGCGAATCAGCTTTTGTACGACATGAGACGCTTTCAAAGTTAGAAGCTGTGAATGGGAGCTCCTATTAGTAACTGAGTAAAAGAAATGGGACAATACTCGACAGCTGATGAAAGAATCATGAATGAATGAAATTCACAGAACAGAAATACGCGAATAAATTGATACGCCGCATGAACTCACGATATCTACACAGAATTTAAACATGATACTTCAGCAGGCTGGGAATTTACCGAATAATAATAATAATAATAATAATAATAATAATAATAATAATAATAATAATAATAATAATAATAATAATAATAATAATTGGTTTTTTTGGGGAAAGGAAATGGCGCAGTATCTGTCTCATATATCGTTGGACACCTGAACCGCGCCGTAAGGGAAGGGATAAAGGAGGGAGTGAAAGAAGAAAGGATGCTTTTCATACACTTTTGTCTGCATGTTTTATGTTTTATTTTTTATTAGTGCCTCTTCTATTGTATCACAATCACGAAATCGGCTATTCTTCGGTAGCCGATGGGGGTTTAGCGTCCCAAAGCGACTCAGGCTATGAGATACGCCGTAGTGAAGGACTCCGGTAATTTCGACCACCTGGGGTTCTTTAACGTGCACTGACATCGCATAGTACACCGGCCTCTAGAATTTCGCCTCCATCGAAATTCAACCGCCGCGGCCGGGATCGAACCCGAGTCTTTCGGGCCAGCAGCCGAGCGCCATAACCACTGAGCCACCGCGGCGGCACTCACAGCTAGATTTGACTACACAGAAACATGTAGAAGGCCAAGGGCCAGATAAAGCAGAACAAGTGAGGAAAGGATAAGTGTACGGTGCACAGTAGAACCTGTGCATTATTTGCAGACGGAAACTAGGGCCCTGCTCCCGAAGAAAGTGACGCAGAAGTCAAGGGTAATTTTTCTTCGCTCTCGCCGACCAAAGCCGCGAGTATTCCGCTTGCAAAGAGCACTCGCGGCTGCGCATCAGAGGCGGAGCGTAAATCAGTCATTTGCACTTGCTCTCACGTTCGGCAACCCAGCGTCAGTCCGACCATAAGTACAGCTTCAAACTCATCGAGTCAGCAGCCCTGTCTTTCAGCAGGAACAGCTGCAGGGATTTCACAGTTTTGTCGAATGGGCCAGCTCGTCGATGCCTCTGTCATTCTCCCTTTCGCAGAGATTGAACGACAGAGAGCAGCGCAGGCGTTATCTGTTCTCGTGACGCGTGTAGTACACCGAGCTGGGCGGCGTGATTAGAAGTGAACGCTATGAGGCAAAGAAGATTCAGGAACCGGTTTAAAAAAAATATAATGCGCGTTAGTACGTAGTCATTAATCCTCACTAGCTATGTGAGGAAAGCTTTGTGAGGAACTAATTCGACCAGCGGATAAATCCAGTGTGGTAACGCTGGCACGAAATCCAGGTTTAGTGCCGCTGAGCGGACCGGTTCACGGTGTGGTTGAGCAAACACTGCTCGGGTGCGTCAGTCCCTACTCGCGTGCGTCACTTACGACCTTACGACTGCAGCGTTGAAACGGCTCTACTCTTGTACCAGTGCGCAGTAAACACTTGCTGAAGCCGCCACGCGGGTGAGACCGGCCCAATTAGGCGGACCCGATGAGAACCGGTGTTGTTAACGCATATAACGAGACAAGTCAAAACGCGAAGCCTTCCATTGCGCAGACTCAGGCTGCGTTTGGAGCTGTGAATGAGTGCATCGGCAAATGCGGAGTGCGCTTTGATTTTCATAGAAACGCATAATGCTCGCAGTGAGGCACTGTACAGCCGCTCGCTCAGGCCTACCATGCACTTAGAGACGACCGAACATTTTGCACAACAGAAGGTCAGAACACAGCGTACCAACCAACACTCAGACTATCTGCATTTGCAGGTTCAGTTGAATGTGATTGCTTTATGTTCAGTGCTAGTTCAGAAGGACATCACACGCATCCCCCACTGCGAAAATTAAGTCTCGTCTCGGAAAAAAAAGATGATTGTCGTGCTCTAATACGTGCCGGTAGTTGCCGAACTTCTTCGGTGCCTAAAAAAATCGAACGGTCTCTCTCACTAAACGTCATGCGCATGAAAAAATAAACATATCAAGGACAAAGACACAGAGAGGCCATCATTCATCAGCATATATAAGCCAGTTTTCTTCCCTCTCATGCGCTATGCATAGAGGAATGTATACTGTCGTTGTTTTGCAGTGAAATAAAAAAGGCGCGCCTTATTAACCAGGAAAGAAAATAAAATAATGATGCAGCAAACATGCTCTACAAAAAAAGTGCCGTGAACAATCCCGCGGACATGAGAACAACGCTGACATAGTGCTCTGTGAGTGCTGTAAATGCAGTGGACGTCGAACTAAGTAACTTCACCTAAGCATGTCGGCACGAGAAGGGAAACTGCCAAGTTGACAAAACTCGGTACCCGACAGAAATACTCTGAGACGACAGAAAGTCGCAGCGCGACAAGCAGCGAGCAGCGTATACTGACACGGAATGTGCGCGGCTGCAGTGGGAGCTTGTGTTACTTTTAAAGGGAAGGCAAAGGAAGAGGTGCTGACGAAGAGTTTTGTGGTCGCAAAGTAAGCTAAGCGTGCCTTACAGCGAACTGAAAGAGCTCGGTTTCCCATACAGCGACGCGCCTCGGAAAGCAACATTTGTAGAGCTGAAGCGCATGCTACCGAGAGTCCAGAGTGCCGACTACGATGCGTCGAGAGTGATCTCGTGTGCGTGTTAAATGTCTGCGGCCGATTATACTTTTACTTGACGTATTAAAAGTGTCGCCTAAGTGCGACTTTCACGTGCGCCTTATTAACACGATCAAAAAGCGGGTTTTCCAGCTACAGTTAATGGAGCGCTCAAAGCTGGTCAATAACAGCTTTATTGCTACTAAACCTACCAGCCTCTGCTCACATATAGTTTCAACGCTGTGTTTTATGTACTTGCTTTGTTTAATTCTGTTTTTGCCCTTCCTGCGATGATCTCGATGGGGATTGGCAGTATTTCTAAATAAATTAATCAAATGAAGTGTAGCTACGCAGCTATCCATCAGGAAATCTCAGAAATTTCACGAGGGAACTATTGGAACTCGCCGCTCACCACAGCTTTTCGAGACAGACCTGTGACATAGTTTCTCCTTTCATTTCATGTACGCATAGCAGGAGCATTCGTCACAGACATGAAAACGGTTTCGTCTACATTACAATAGCGACGGTACGACGGTGCCTAGTTCATTCTGCCGCGTTTAAGGGTGACCTAAGTTGGTAACTAATCCGTATACTGGGTGTTTCACCTCAGATGTTCCCCAGTTTTTAAAAACAGGCTTTTTGAGTTAGAAGAATGCTTTTTTTTTGGCGTAGCATTGTCAGGGGTGGAGCGCATCATAATATAGCAAGGCGTGCTAACTAGTATGCTGGTTAACTAATATTGAATAGTTAACTTTTTAACTATCGCTAATAGTCTGCTTATTTACTGAGAGGGGTGTAGCCCTCTGAAAGTAATATCTATATCAGTTTTAGCAGTTTCAAAAACGCAGCTACTCTCGGCGTTGGGTTCCAACAAATTTTGGATATTTCGACAAATTACGTGCGCTAAAAGGGCCGTTTGCCAGGAAGCCTTTCGAAAGCGGTTGTATTTTGGCGCGCGATGTATACGCAAATTCTGGGGACCACAGTGCCGAGGAAACCACGATTTAGAAATTCAAAAACTCATATGGAATAACTTACGATGGGCTACACGCTTCTAAAAAAAAAACAGACTGACAGCAATGGTTAAAAATTTAACTATAGAATATTAGTTAACCGGCCTACTATTTAGCACGTTTTAGCTGCATTCTGATATGCGCTACGCCGCTGACAATGCTTTGCCAAAAAAGGCGCTCTTCAACTCGAAAAGCCTGTATTTTTAAATTCTAGCTGATCTTGGATAAAACTCCTAGTAATTTGCGCGGCTGGCAAAATAAAACACGAAGCCTGCATTGCACGAAAACATCTTGAAAGGAAGCCCGTCTGGCTTGGTGATTAAAAGTAGTATAATCTAGGATAATCCGACTAGACGGGTTTCCGCAGAAGTTATTTGCTTTTAAGCCATCACGCCACGATTTCGGGAAGCAGACCCCAAACCTGGCGAAGCGTTTAACAGCGCAGTGTAGGCACGTGTAGGGCACAGCATCTCGCCAATTCCCGCCGAGACGTAGTACAAGTAATGGCCAAAAGCCTGCATTTCAACGTTTATTTCATGCACTGGATTCGGAAGAGACTATCGCTGAGGGTGATGTACGCAAGTATTAATGGTTGCCGCAAGACTTAAAGGCAAAAAAAAAGTTGGACCTATTGATCTTGCGGTAACAGCCCTCCTGCCACACGAACGGTGGCTGCCAGGGACGGGGTCAAACACATCGAGCCCGTCGGAGTGCGGAGGCGGTGATACGTGTCGTGTTCAAGCTACCGCGCCACCAACCGCAAAAGTGTTCCAAAGAGAGACAGTGGTCAGTCACAACCCGGGAAACTTGGGGAGGACGAAAACATGGTTTCCTTGTGGTAAACAAAAGGCAGCACAATGGTTGCCCTCCCCCACCCGGATCCTGAACTAAAGGACAAAAAATTGCTTGACATTCTGGCTTATGAGAAACTGAAGAACCCTACTTCTCATGTCCAGACTAAACTAAACAAGGTCGGGAATTTTCAAACACTCCAAGACGCTCTTTTTCCTCCTGGTCTGCAGGAACCGCTTGGCTCCGGTGTCCAAGGAACTTAACAAAAATTCGGAAAACAGATGTTTTCTTTGTGATTCACCGTTAACTTTACGACATCACTGCTCTCGGGCGCTGTCGAACATGCTTCTTCGAGTTCCAATTTTATTGACAGACGAAACAGTGAGACACGCGAACAACTCTGGCCACTTCGCCGAAGGCACGTACAAAGTGAGTACCCAGGAGTGTGCGATGTTTTTCGGCGTGGTCTAACAGCGCCCCTGTGACCCTGTGGCTCTCTGGTGCAAGCAAAACCAGCCACTGAGGCGGATGACGAATACGCCATTGTCTTTCGGGGGAAAATTTTACGGGCAAACCAGCAGCACTGCGACGCCATCTAGATGACTCCTGTGAACCTGACCATGTAGGTTACAGACCGGAAGGCGCTGCAGTGTTTTGACAGGGAATCTGATGGGCTCGTGGATTATGTCGACGTCTGCTTCTCGCCTTCTCAACAAATAAAACGTAGATGAGTTCCTGGCATGTATCAACTCCGTCAAGACGACTATGCAGTTCACAGCAGAATGAGAAAAGGATGGCATCTTGGCGCTGTTTAACGTGCCGGTTAAAATACAAGGGACAGCTCGGAGTTCCTAATAGCAAGGTAAAACTCCCACACCCATTGGACACTATACAGTGAAATACCGCTCGGACAAATCTTCAGGGAATCTCAAGGAAACATTCCCTTAAGTGAAAGTTCACTAAACTGATTTAAGCACGCAGCCACTCATTCTAGTAAACCTAAGTTATTATCGAGCACTAAAATAGATAGGCATCTATTTTACAATACTGAAATTTCTACGCATGTATTCCGTACTTACTAGTTTAAAAAAAAGTGCTGTAATTCTGTGCTGCACTTTCGTAAGGTGAGCCCTTACTAGGTAAGTTCATGCTTTTACGCACCTTTTTTCAGTTTGCCCAAATGCATGCTAGGCGGCAAAGGCTTTCAAATTCTGTGGACGCACTAGCGTGTCTCATAACGAAATTCTCACTGCATTTCCTTCGAAAATATGTTCTTCCTCGACTTCTAGAGAATGAAAGTAAGGCAAACACGCTACCCTGTACATTCACCTTCCTTTTAAGGTACAAGCCAGCTGTGCAGCCATACCAAGCTAAACGGAATCCGAATGCTTTGCAAGTGAAAGCATGTTGCTGCGAAGTTTCAAAACGCTGTACAAGTTCAGTACTGCATTGCCGGAAGCTCCGTCATAGAGAACTGCGGCACATCGACCCAAGGATGAATTTCGAGACTGAAGTCATACGTTAATATTTCCGCTAAATGTTCGCTGCACTAAAAGTTGCAGCATGCTAATAACCGTTAGCATTCGTGATGTTCCTTTGATTATATTTGCGTTAGATAGAACGACGAGGAATTTCGCGAAAGTGTGTTCAGCTGCAAAGTTCTTTAAAGTAATGTTCGTTCAAGCGGCATTTCAACGCATACACTTTAACTCGAACCGCCCAACGAGCCACAAGGCTTCCGTCATGTCATTCGGTTTGTCGAGCGTGAAGGCCATCTGCTTCCCGATCAGCTGGAACAGGAAGAAGCCACCTTGTTCGCTGGTCGCCAGAACAATGCCTACATGCGCAGCTTTATTGAGCGCGTGATCCATCGCCAAGCCCAGAGGACTAGACACTGAGTGATACTTAAGCAAAGAAGTGCAGTCGCATCGTTCTGCCATGTGTAGGCTCTCTTAGCAAAGCGCTGGCATGAATTTTGCGAAAACAATACGTACGCGTGGCCCATTAGTTGTTGTCGGCGCTCAGTCATTTCTTTCCGCGGCCCACAGATTACGCTTTGAAAGAAAAACAGCCGGGCTTGGTTTACAAAATATCGTGCGCAGTGTGCTCAGCCTCATACGTTTGCGAGGCAAGGACATGTGACTGAAGGCTGAGGCCACGCAAAAATGACGTCAGGAAGGTGGCACCGATCGGAGTGCCCTAACAGAGCAGTGCGACCACCTTGAACTCCGGATCCCCTTCCGCTAACCTTTTTAAGGTGCCTAGCAGATAAACATCTAGCCTTCAGTTTATAACATTAGGGGCAGCAGATAATTTTGTATTAAGACCAAGGTTACCCTTGTTATTCGTGGACAACTTCCCATACTAGCTTTGCAACGGTGATGCATTAGTGTACACTTAACCACGTCGCGTTCATTATGTAAATAAGCTCTAGAATTTTTTTACAGAACATCACAGTATCATGTGATACAGACGTGTGAAATGCTACAAGGGCAGTTTTCCTAGATATCCCCTAGCCAAAATGTATGGTATTATCTAGATTTTGCAGCCTTCAAACTAGCTTGATGACATTATTTGCTGACAGGAATCCGATCACCTTCGAATAGATGTGCGGATATCCTGGAATTATTTGACGTGAATCTCGATTCATTGTTATGTTAGTGCTTCTACATCTCCAAGGAATACAAGTAAAATGCATAAACAGCCCCGTAATTAAAACGGCTATTAATAATAACGTACTCACGCAAACAAGCTCTTTTAAATACTTTGGCGTTGTATATGACAACAATCTACACTGGCAAATCATACTAATGCAGGGTGTTCAAAGCTAGCTTCCGGTTGCTATATTCTTCTACAAGCTCGTGATTGCTTTGACACCAGCACGTTGCGAATCCTGTACTTTGCATTTATTAATAGTCACCTGTCGTACTTTATTGAATCCTGGGGCTGGACTTACACTTTATATCTTGACTCCATTAGACGCTTACAAAATCGAGCTATCAGAATAATGAACTTCGGGAAATATAACGAGCCTAGTATACCACTCTTTCGGCTAACTGAAGTTGTTGCCATTTGGTCATTTGCGTGAAGTGCAAACAGCACGCTGTGTACACAGCATAACTCGCTACAACCATTCATTTCCCGTGTCCTTACTCATAGCCCTCTACGACCAACAAGAAACCTCACGTCTGGCAATTTCAGTATTCTCTCTACAAAAAAAAGTGTCTATGCTGAGCAGCTCATTCAGTAGGTTGGAGCCAAAGTTTGGAACAAAATACCAGTTGATTTAAGGCTCGAACATATCAAAAAGTCGAAAACTTATTATCTTAAGCAAAATGTGGAAACTTCTGTTATGCAAAACATTGAGTATTGTTCAATCCCGATCGATCGATCCTATCGATTGATTGGTTGATTGATTGATTGATTGTTTGATTGATTGATTGATTGGTTGGTTGATTGATTGATTGATAACTCGCATGCGCTCTATTTATCGCAAAGAAAAATGCGATTTCCTTATAAGGAAGCTTAATCTGTCTGTAAAAAGGTAGCTCTTCGACCTCAGTGACTGATGTAGGAATTGAGAGAACTGCTGAAAAATCCCTTTGTTTAAACAGTTTTTAAAGCCTCCATTTGCAGTGGAGCTACACGTGCATAAAGAGGCATTAAATGAGAGTACTAAGTCAAGCTATATTTATTATATTTATGTCCTCAGACTATAAACTTATCCTTTTTTTCTGAAAAGGGAGCTGAGATGAGCCAAAAAAATTGCCTACATCTGAAAGACATGCTGCGACACACGAGGCGAATTCTGGAGCATTCGCCTGCGCCCATTTCTTCACCGACCACGACTAGTTCACCGCTTTCTCATGCAACACTGGCTCAACGGGCAAGCACTGTCAAAATAGAGCAAAAGCAGTGCGGCTAGTGCTGCCGAGATAGCAGACTGCGAAACGGCCACTCGCTCTGCATCGTGCCCATTCGGCCGGTGTGACGCCATTGTGCTCAGCAACTCCACACGTGCAAAGAAAATGGAAGCTCCCAGGGGCGTTCGCGATCTGCAAACTTGGCGTGATGGACGGTTCAAGAGGTTTCGTTTCCGCTCGACCCTTTAAATCGGCCACTTTGACAAGGGTTCATGCGTTGAAATTGGAAAGTGTTTCTCTTGTTTCCTACTCTGCAGAAACCGAAGTCGTACGACTTGGCGCAGCCGCGACAGCAGCCCCACACCGATAGTTTCTTCGTAGCGTGACGTTGAAGCCACTTCCCAGCGCTGTGCCGAACTCGATGCCTCGCTGGTTGCGCATTCCGCCGCAGGAGGGAAGCTGCCGTACGCAGCGACCACAGTAGCGCGAGCTCTCGGGCCCTGGGGGGCTCAAATCTCTGGAGTGTAACCCAGCGTTTCTACCTACAGTTTGTTAGTGGGGAAGAGCAAAACGGTCCATTTTGACAGGAACGTTCACGAGTAGCCGTCGCACTCTCCGCTGCCAGAGCTTTCGTGTTTTTATTTTCCACAGCACTGTCGTCCGATTGCAAAACCAAGCGGCAGTGGGACCCAGCATCCAGTGTCATGCCTGATTAGGAGCCCAGTATGGCGAGGGACATTGGGAAACTGGGACGTTGGATTCGGTGCGGCACAGATTGCGGGGACAGAGAAGGGCTCAAGGAAAAAAAGGAATCACAACTACAAATTAAGATGGGAAGATTTCTTTCAGGGAAATAAAACTAAACTGGAATGAGTGCGGCAAGAAGCTTCTCCACCACCTGAAATTGAGCCAGTGGCCTCTGGACCACTGGCTGGTTGCTCTACTCTCAGAAATGCACTGCCGCATGCACTGCTGGAGTGATGAAAACAGTTTGCCCATTGTGTCCAAGTAAGCTTTTTTGGTTTTTCAAGAACGTTAATCCACTCTAGGGTATATGGTTGAGCTTTCCACAATTTTCTTATCTGACGCGCGGAATCGGCAAAAAATTGAAATATATGCCTTACATTAACTACAGTATAGCGAATAGCAGTTCGCCGTTTATATGACCAGCTGACCAGCCTTAGAATAAGGACAATAACAGACCGTTTCAACCATGTTATCGCCTTGCGTACACAAGAACCGTATTGTATAAGAATCTATAGGAAAGTGTTCCTTTAAATTAAAGTGCAGAACGCTCCAAAAGAACAGACTCGTCCAAACGTTGCAAAAACGAATGCCGAATGGTCTCCGGCTTTCAGCACTGTGAACTATTTACAGCCTACTGTAGAAAGGTGGCCTCTTCCGCCATCACCGTCTTTGCGTGCAACCCTCCCCCTCTGCAATATTGAGTAAAAATGTTTGTGAATGGTTGAACAGTTTTTTTTCTGCAAACTTCAATACAATTTACCCGCACCTGAGACAGAGTACAACTCATACAACAAACTATACAAGGCCAGCACCACTGAACAGCCGTTTAATGAACACTGTGATTAACTATTTCAGTGACAGCCGTGCGCATAAAACTCGAGTTACACGCGAAGAAGTTCGCGAAAAAAATATCGCACCTTCTACTAGTGACTAAAAGTACTGTTCATACACCATCTGCAAAGCTCTTGCTAAACTACTGTATCTCGCCTCATATAGGAAAGAGTTCTCTTCATGACGCATAAAACTCAACCAATTAACTCCTTGTGTAGAACTTCGGTTTGGGCTAGTTGGTGCGTAATTTTTTAATGCAGACAAATTAGCGCAAACAAAAGACAAAGCACAGAGAGGAGACAAACACAATAGTGCTTGTGGTTGCCCCCCTAGTCTTTGTTTGTCTTTTTTTTGCGCTCACCTGTCTCTGTTGAAAAGCACTCCTTGTCGCAAGAATAACTGCATCAAAGAAATGCCAACAGAGCTTACGCCGAACAAAAGGTTCTTAGGTTTGACGGATTCTTTTTATTATTAGATGCACCACAAACAGACATTCCAAAGACCGCGTATGTCTTCCCTCAGCCACCTGCAAGCAGCAAGAAATCCATGTTGCACTTCATTACGGCTGGAAAGTCTATCTTATATGATGATTTCTGCGTTCCCACCAATTACTTCCGGCAGCCATAGAAAATCCATGGGATCTACCGAACCTTTGAAATTCCCGCGGTGATTTTGAGTGCTCAGCGCAACATGTCAAGTAGATTAGAGGTGGCGAATGCCAGTGGCTGCTTTCTTGGTGACTGCTTGAGCGTGCAGTTAGCGCTTCATTCCGCTTGCCCACAGTACATTCAGCAAGTGGGCAAAAATCATAAGAGCTTAGAGGCAGTGATTTCTGCCCTCATTTGCCCTCTAAAAAGTCCGCCAAATGAGTCCAGAAATCATTGCTTCTGAGCTCAGTATGTTTTTCATTCCATTAGAAAAAAAAAGAGGCAAGGAGATCGTGGACCCAAATCAAAAAGGGGCACACTTTGCCACCTGACAAAAAGTTGTCTTGGATATGAGAGCAGTTGCACGGCCTTCACATTATGGGAACAATAGGAGTGAAGAAATCACGCACTAAGCGCTTTTGATTCTGGCGCGTCGACTTGCATTAGGTGTCTAATTAAACCCGTCACCCTTAAGGTATAAATTCCCGGGTGGTACTTCTCTCTGTCCCTTTTTATTGTTAGTTGTTTTCCGCGCGTTTGTTTCGCACTTTCTGCTTCATTTTCTCTTCAACTGCGGTATACGGCGCGCGGCTGCCGGTTACCTAAATGAACTGTTTTTTTGGCGCGCTTCAGCTGGCGGTAATCTACGGTCACGCTCCTTCATCATCCATTATTGCAAGCGACTCTGCTCGGCGGCGCCCGGCCCCCTTCCGTATGCGCGGAAAAGTCAAGGAGGCCACGAGAAAGAACCCACGAGGCAAGAGCACAAAAATGCGGGCGTTTGGTTTCCTTCAAGTTTATGCGATCGGAGGAGAATCCGGACGTCAGTGCAGCCTGCCGTGAATCTGCCAAATTCTTCACCTGGCTTTTTTCATTAGGCGCCGAGAAACGGCTCCTCCGGTCGGCAGCGTGCGCACTCCACCAGCGGCGCCTTTAATCGCGTTGCCCGAATACTTTGCCCGCAGGCCGCAGCCCCTTGGCCCGCGCTCTCGTCCAAGGCGGGGCGGGCCAAACTTTATTGAGAGACGCTCGCGATCGATTCACTCGGCTTACACTTTGATGTGTGGAGTTGTTTAGAGTGCGTAGCGAGAATGGCGCGGCGTTTCTCGCGTCGCCTACGCTGAAAGGGGCAGCGCCGAGGCGGCAACAGAATGCGCCAGAAACCGGACGAGCTTGCGCGCGTGCGTTGGAGACAATAGACGCCGACAACCGCGGCTCGCTAGCGAATGGGGGGTTGACGCAGAGGCCGACGGTGCGCACGCGCTGGCATATGGCACCTCCAATTGCGGCGGACGCGTCCTATTTGCAGCAAAGCGTGCATTGAGTACTGGGAATTTAAGCTGTCTGTATGCCCAGATGGCGTGAAATTAAAGCAGGGCCTCCGCTTCTTATTCGAGAGGTACGTGGGTTCGAATTCCGGTGCCGCTTTGTATACCTAACGGGCGAAAAAAGAGGCAGATGTCAACGAAATTTAAATTACCAATTGAAGGGCGCCTGATCACGGTAAGCAGCTTTTAGCACCAGTGATGCTGTGGTAGTCAAGATGTAACTGGCTCAATGAAAGAGCAGAAAAACCATCCCTAGCCAAGGATAGAGATTGACCACCGTGGTGTGGTACTCGACCACTGAATTCAGTTCTTTTCTTCGACTTGCTTCTTCGAAACATTTGTTTTTCCTTGTATATTTACAAAGCCTTTTTAATTTCTCGCTTCACCACGCGATTCACCCACCGGCGACCATGGTGTCGAACCGGAACCGGAACTCAATACGAAACCGGATCCGAACGCGTATTTTTGCCCCGAACTGGAGCCGAACCGAATACATATTTTCTTCGCCATCTTGGAACACAAACGTGAGCCGGAACGATTTGAAGGAACCATTGGGAACCAGTCCGGGACATGGTTCAACCCCACTTCTGGGGCAAAATAGCCGACCTCTTTTTTTTTCAGACAAATTGTTTCACCGCTCTAATTTGGCCACCAAATGCTGCGCTAGGCCCCAAAGTAGCAGTAAATTCACAAAGAACAAAAATAACAGAATACTGCTTTCTAAGAAACAAACATCGTGCTTCCGCAAAGCGCATTGGGCAATTCCAAAACATTTTTCACCAGACCAATTCGGAAAATTGAATTTATAGTCTCCCCCTTTCACTTATTTGCAGAAAATTGTAATGGAGTTTGGTCATTCCAGGCGAAGAAGACGCACCAAATCCTTGACATTCTGGCTGAAAAAAATTTATATCAGTTAAGACAAGTCCTAGTAGGAGTGTAGAAGCTATATTTCGAAAAACAAAATATTTTTCTAGTATAATGCTACAAAGTGTAAGAAATCGCCTTAATCTGGGAATTTTTAAAGAAGTTATTCTTCAGGAGCCGTTCCTTGCCGAAAGCGTTTTTCTCTTCATGTATTCACGTATTGAGATGCCCTGTCGTGCCCGAAAACATAAACGATGGATGCCGCCATTTTGGTTCCAAGTAGAAGCACTTAACAGAAGAAAAATTTCAAGATTTTCGTTATCTTTCAAAGTAAATTTGAAGTCTAAATTTGAAGACAGATCTTTTTTGAAGTATTGTCTGAAAACTTGTTATAGCACTGTTTGCGTTAATAAAACTTTAAAATCGCCCTCACTTTGTTCTGTAATTTAATTAAAATATTGCCACAGTACGACCCCTTCAGTGGCGCGGTACCGCGGCCGAACTGTTTTACCTGGCGCTTGGCACGCCTTGGACATTCTACGGGCTAGCGCTTTGTCGTTTTCCTCGCAACAGCTCCCTGCTGTCTGGCACGTCCCAGCACGTCTGACTAAACCTATTTTTCGAAGTTCAACCGTTTGCCGGTGACATATTTCGTGAAGCAGCTTGGTGGCGTCCCATGTACGCTGACTACGAGGATACCCTAGACGCCTCTTCTCAACGCGTGGATTCAACACCCGTCCACAAGGCGAGCCGCCGTGTGCGAGGCCTAGAACCAGAGTTCGGCCGACTGACAACGCCGGTAAGGGCCATGACGTCCACCACGGCTAGCCACACAATTCAGCATTCCGGGGCTGCCCCGCCGTTCGTCCTTCACGCTTCTCGGTCGCCGCCACCGTTCCACAATGACAGGTCCGAGGACATTGAAGACTGGGTTGGCGAGCTTTGACCGAGTGGTGGGCTTCAATGAGTGGGACGGCGAGCGCAAATTACGCAACGTCTATTTTGCGCTGCAGGACTCGGCCAAGACGTGATTTGGAAACCACGAAGCTTCTTTCACCAACTTGGAGGTTTTTCGCCGAGAGCTGCTGGCCACATTTAGTACTAGCGAAAGAAAGGAGAAGGCAGAAATCGGCCTGCACTCAAGGTCACAGCAGCCCAACTAGAGAATCGCCATGTTCATCGAGGACATCACGCGACTCTTCAATCGAGCCGACCCTGCTATGCCCGAGGCCAAGGTGCGCCACTAATGCGCGGCGTAAAAGAGCAGTTATTTGCCGGACTGGACCGTGAGCCGCCAAGAACGGTGTGCGAATTTACCAAGGAGGCAACGAGTATCGAGCGTTCTCTGCAGGAACGGGGCGCGCACTATACGGTGATCAGGCTACTGTAGCAGCCGCTTCCCAGTACACGCCTCTGTCGCTGCCTGCTGAGGAGCTTCGGGAGCTTGTGAGAAGCCTTGTGCGCGAGGAACTGGCGAAACTTCGCTCTGAAGCTCCACAGTCCAGCGTTGGTGCAGTAACGGACGTGGTCCGTGATGAAATCCGACGAGTTGTGCAGTCACCAATAGCTCCGGCGCCCTACGTGATGATGTGCAGCGACGCACTCCGAAGTCCTGGGCCAGCGATGCGAGCCTTTTCCCCCGTCGCTCCTGTGCCATCTCTGCAGTACCCAATCGCAGCAGTGCCCTCCGTGACCCATCATGAGCAAAGCGCACACGTGGCGTACGCCAAACAATCGGCCGCTCAGTTACCACTGCGGGGAGCCCGGCCACATCCTACGCCACTGCTCCTACCGCAGAATGGGCTTAAGGGGTTTTTCACCTGACGCACCTCGACCGCGCAGCGGTGAACGGCCACGGGATATCGAGCAGTACCTGGCCGATAACGCGCAGTCCGCGACCTCGCAGCGACGGCAGTCCCGATCACCATCCTTAATGCGGTTCTCTTCACCCGGCCGCCCGTCGTCCTCTGGCCAGTTCAGAGGTACGTCTCCACATCGGGAAAACTGAAGACGGCTTCCTCCGGGGGTAGGGCCGCCGCTACTGGACCGAGTCAACAGCCTCCACCGCGACGATCCGACCGACGACAACCTCAACTACGCGCTGCGACCGACTGGTTTCCACCGAAACTCCGGTTGCCGCCGACAACCACGATGGTACCGCACTCGTGGATACCGGCGTGATTTTTCAGAAATGAGCACTCGGTTAGCCACGGCCCTCAGAAAGGTTCTGACCCCTTGGTCTGGAACCCAGTTAAGGACAGCCGGTGGCCATGTGGTAACGCCGATTGGTGTCTGTACTTCTCGAATCCAGATCCGCGGTGTTACATTCCCTGGCTGCTTTGCTGTGTTACCCGAGTGCTCCAAAGACATCATTCTCGGCTTGGATTTCCTTCGGCCGGGAGTACGGTTCCGTTATCAGCCTTCAGGAGCTAATCGTGTCGTTTTACACCCAAGGCCCTTTCGACGACGATACCGAGTCACGCAGGGCTAAGTTATGCGTCTGTGACGACCACGTATTGATCCCGTCAAGAGCCAGCATGTTTGTTACCGTAAAGTGCGATAACAGCCCTGGGACTCGTGGCATCGCTGAAACCAACAGGTCGCTGCTCCTGGGTCGGCAAATCTGTGTAGCTCGCAGAATTATTGAATTGATCAATGGGCGAACCGAACTTTTGGTGACCAATTTTGGTTGTGAACCTCAATGCTTGCCTGGCAAAACAGCTATTGCGTATTTCGTAGAACTTGACGAATTCTCGGGACAGCACGCGTTGTCCGAATCCGCGGCATCAGTGGAGGCACAGACCAATCCCATAAAAACCGATGTGAACCCAAACCTCCCGTCTTATCAGAAACGCTGCCTGGAGAACATTATCGAATCTTTCCGCGAATGTTTTGCCTCGACCTCCAAGGTTAGGCAGACTCCGCTCACAAATCCCCGCATTACAGTTGATGCAAGCCAACGACCGTTACGTCAACCGCCTTATCGAATTTCTTCGAAGGAACGTGATGGCATTCGCCGACAAGTTCAAGAAATGCTCCAAGACGACATGATACAGCCGTCGCCGAGCCCGCGGGCATCGCCTGTTGTTCTAGTTGCGAAGAAAGATGGAGCCCTACGGCTCTGTGTTGATTACTGACGTCTAAACAAAGTCACCAAAAAAAGACGTTTATCCTCTGCCACGCATTGGTGACTCCCTGGACCGGCTACGCCACGCCACGTACTTCTCGTCGCTAGATTTACGCAGTGGCTATTGGCAAATCGAGGTGGGCGAACGCGACTGGGAAAAGACCACCTTTATTACACCGGACGGTCTGTACGAATTTCGGGTGCTTCCTTTCGGCCTGTGCTCAGCTCCTGCAACTTTCTAGCCGGTGATGGATACCGTGCTTGCTGATCTAAAATGGCAGTCCTGCCTCGTGTACGTAGATGACGTTGTGATCTTTTCCGTCACATTCTAAGAGCACCTGAGGCGCCTGCGCGCTCCATTCGCAGCAATTCGTTCGGCCGGCCTTTCCCTGAAGCCCGAAAAGTGTCACTTCGCTTTCTAGGAGTTCAAGTTTCTGGGCCACATCGTGAGCGCTAAGGGAGTTACCCCTGACCCTGATAAGACAGCCGCCATCGCTGCTTTTCTCGTGCCAACCGATAGGCGCAGTGTGCGCCGCTTTCTGGGTCTCTATGCCTATTATCGGCGTTTTGTGCACATTTTCTCCCAGATATCGCTGAGCCCCTCACCCGCCTCACGAAAGCTGCGGAACCGTTTTTATGAGGCCAGGAGCAACAACAGGCCTTCGAAGACCTCCGCACTTGTCTCCAAAATACGGCAATCTTTGGACACTGCGACGAGTCAGGCGACACTGAACAGCACACAGACGCCAGCAACATCGGCCTCGGTGCAGTCCTTGACAGCGGCAAGATGGCCTCGAACGCGTAATCGAATACGCAAGCCGCACCTTGTCACGATCCGAGACGAACTATTCCACCACTGAAAAAGAATGCCTGGCAATTGTGTGGGCAGTGACCAAATTTCGCCCGTATTTATACGGCCGCCCTTTTAGAGTCGTCAGTGATCACCATTCGCTTTGTTGGCTGGCGAACCTCAAAGATCCCTCGGGACGGCTTGCACGCTGGAGCTTTCGCCTTCAAGAATTCGATGTCACCATCTTCTATAAGTTCGGAAGGAACCATAATGATGCTGTCTGTCTGTCTCGTGCTCCTATCGAGGACAACCGAGCTGATACCGACGACGATTCTGTTTTTCTCGCCGCCATCTCCACCACCATTCTCACTCAGCACCAAAGAGACGACAGTGAACTACGCCCCTCATTGAGTATCTTGAGGGAAGCGCTGTCTCCCCCGCGAATTTTCTCGCGCGGACTGCCGTCTTTCTGTTTACGCGACGGCGTTCTGTATAAGAAAAACTACAGCCCGACGGAAGCTATCTGCTAGTCGTACCTGCGGCCTTTCGCGACGAAGTCCTGCAGGCGTGCCATGATGACCCATCTTCTGGTCACCTAGGTTATTCGTGCACTTTGTTCCACACACACACACACACACACACACACACACACACACACACACACACACACACACACACACACACACACACACACACACACACACACACACACACACACACACACACACACACACACACACACACACACACACACACACACACACACACACACACACACACACACACACACACACACACACACACACACACACACACACACACACACACACACACACACACACACACACACACACACACACACACACACACACACACACACACACACACACACACACACACACACACACACACACACACACACACACACACACACACACACACACACACACACACACACACACACACACACACACACACACACACACACACACACACACACACACACACACACACACACACACACACACACACACACACACACACACACACACACACACACACACACACACACACACACACACACACACACACACACACACACACACACACACACACACACACACACACACACACACACACACACACACACACACACACACACACACACACACACACACACACACACACACACACACACACACACACACACACACACACACACACACACACACACACACACACACACACACACACACACACACACACACACACGCACGCACGCACACACGCACCACCACCACCACACACACACACACACACACACACACACACACACACACACACACACACACACACACACACACACACACACACACACACACACACACACACACACACACACACACACACACACACACACACACACACACACACACACACACACACACACACACACACACACACACACACACACACACACACACACACACACACACACACAAATTGTCAAAGAATGTTTACCATCTCTTAACCATCACCATTAACCATCATCCCCAAACTTTCCGTGTCTGATAGTGTGAAAACACCTGTGACCACACCATCTATAAACGTGGTGAGATTGTGTCACATTGCGTAACAGCATTCATGATTCGTATTTTATAACTTTTCTTGTATTTCCGTATTTTATATCTTTTCTTACGAGTGGTTTGCAGTCGCTTTGGATATGCTCTATCACCTTTACATATATACCTCTTGTACACGCCTTTTACGCAATAACTGTGTGACTGCTGATGTTTCTATTGAGCCCAGTGCATTTAAGTATGAAATTCTTTTAGGTCCCCTTCTTCGCAAACTAGGGCGAACAGTACGCATTGTCGGGAAAGTGCGGCTAACCCGAAGCCGAACATACAGGAAACAAAGCCGAACATGAAGTAGAACTTATCCGGAACATTCTTAAAGAATCCGTTCGAATAGTATCCAGCAAAAAAAAAACTATAGCTACTATAGCCCCGAGTGGAGTTCAACCCGGCAGCAGCACGAACAGAGCAGCTTCATGTCCCGATTCCTTAGACCGCCCGGAACTCTCCGTTGCCTCCCTTGCTGCATGTTCTAACTAGGGGCTTCATACTGTATGTTTTCGAAATCTTCGCCATCTCCAGCTTTCATCCGTTCGTTCTGCGCCGCGAACATTTGCTGACGCTACTGAGGAGCGCGCGTGTGTTATGGCGCCTCAAACAGCGAAAACAGCCAGAGACGATGAGCGCACTGCCCAGGTTAAAAAAAAGCGGCTGAACGCCGCGCCACGTAGAAAACCAAACCTGGGAAGGAAACTGAGCGCGGGGTCCAGCTGACAGAAGCAGCTTATGGCGAAGGCTCCTGAAGTAGCCAAAGCTGCCAGGGAAACCAAAGCGCTGGTGAACTTGAAGAACAGAAGGGGGCGAAACAGGAGCATAATAAGTAGCGAAAGGACCTGGCGAATACAGATTTGCGGCTTCATCCATCTGCCAGCCACCATAGATTTCTCTACGCCTCTCCTGCGATGCAGTTCGTGCTTAGAGCTCTGCTAATCAATGGAAGCTACGTCACCGCACTGGTGATGTGAAAATGACCTGTATTTTCGATTATCCTTTTTGAAAACTCACCTGCTTTTCTCGTTCATTGAAGTCTATACATTTTCATAATTCCATTAGCGACTACATTGGCGCATACCTTGTAAACAAAAAAAAACTTACTAAGCTACTCCGTCAACAATATTTCAAGTCCTCTACGGTCCCTGTCTTACATGCTTCTGGAAGAATTTTCATTTTTCAAAGATTCAGGTAATTTCAGCGCTAGCTATACGCTTAACTGCCTCGTTCACCAGTGACGTCATAAGCGAGGCGGGGCTCATTTCGACCAACTGGCGCGGAAATTCACTCTATCTTTAATGGTCACCTGGCTTTATTTCTTTTACTTGGTGCGAGCAATACCTATTAGAAGGGTTTAACTAGGCTTTAGAGTAAACGGCGAGCACCCCCGAAATTTTATACTATCAAATGACATTTTCCTCTTTAGTAACTCAGGGGATGAATTGCTACACAAGATTGCGGAACTAGACACGTAGTGCACAATGGTAGGCTTAAAATTCGTGTGAAAGCAGCTATAGAGTAATGTTCCAAACACGCTCGAAGGAACAAAGGTTTAGGTGGTGAGTTGTTGAAAGCTGTGCAGCCGTGCATCTATTTAGCCCGCATATCGTGACCGCAGATCTGCAACACGGCTAAGAAAAAAGAAGAACACAGATAACCGTGAGTGCATTCCGTAAGCACTCCGAAGATCTGAGCAGCAGGTTGCGGATATAACCCTTGAAGAGGAAAGTTGAGAACTTGGACGACGCTTAACCTACCGTTGAATGTACTATGCGATAGCATCAGAGACACCTCCCGCGCACTCATTTTTTTCATAGATTCATAGACCGCGACGAGTCCTCATGCCCCTACTGGCGCAGTGGCGCAGCAGTTAAGCGACGCGCCACTGACCCGGCAGGTGGCTGTTTCAAACGCAGCCACCGGTGGGGTTGTGAGATCCAGTTAGATCTTTCCGAGCTCCCGTAAGGCTCATTTTTGCAGAGACAGTTCAGTGGGAGGCTGGCTGTCATCTCTGGACCAGTGAGCTGATGCTCAGTGCCACGGTAGGCAGGCGGCAAATAGCACTGAATTCAATTGAATTAATTTCATTGCCGCTTGCAGTGATGGGCAGGTTGTCCACAACCTGGTGGGCAGAGGCGTGGCTGGTGGACCATCTGCTTTTTCGCGACACCGACGGACGGACGCCGACTTTTCTAGAGAACGGCATCGCTAATGCTATCTCATTATTGATAGTTGTACCCTACCCTTGCTACCCTGATGTCGAGAGTTGGAAGCTGGATGCGAACGCAAAGCCTTGAAATTTGAGGACACCGCAGCGCACTACGGAATGTACGGCAGCATACTTTAAAAGACAAAAAGACGGCGGGGGAGACCAAAGAAGCAATTAGTGTTCATGACATCCGAGCAGAAATGAAGAGGATGCAATGGATTTGAAGAGATATGCAATTCCGGAGAACAAGTAACCTGTGGACTCTTTTGTAAAAGAGTGACATATAGAAAGAATGACATATTAGAATACTGGCTGAATAAAATGGCGGCAGTGCCTGGAGCAGGACAATGCCAGTTGGAACGAATGGAGCGGGGCCCTTCTACTGCAGCGAACTTAACAACGATTGATTGATTGATTATTCATTCATTCATTCATTCATTGATTGATTCATTGATTTTCGCATGTGAAAGGAATTGTGGGGGATCTTAGGACAGCCGTAGTGGATGGCTCTGGATTAATTTTGACCTCATGGGGTGCTTAAGTCGACAGCGAAATCCTGGTACGCGGGAGTTCCTGCATTTTCCATCTAACAAAATACGGCTGTGGCGGCCGGTATGAAACCGGCGACTGTGGGCTCAGCAGCTGTTCTTTGTGCCACTGGACCACTACGGTAGGTAAAATACGTAACCTGACTAATGGTGATTATGATCGGGGTAGTGCGCTAGGCATCCTTAAAGCCCGCTAAATTTTGCGCAACAAAAATTAAGCGCTCATCCGATTCGTCACGAAGAAGACATGGTGAAACCAGGCGCTATGGTATGGAGATTAATGCAGGAAAGGCGAAACTTAAAGCACTGTCCGATCATAGAGGCCGCTGTTAAAAGGAAACGATATATGGCACTGTATTCATATGTCTGTGACGTACCTCTTTGCCCCAGCCATTTGTCTTTCCGCCAACTTTTTTCTCATAACCAATGAACAAAATGGGTGAAGCATGAAGCCTGTAACATATTTGAATCTGTTTTGCAGGGATATCAATTCAAAGAAAGTACCTTTTCAAGCTATAACTTATTGTTTCAAAAAAAGTACTTCTCTTCCGTGAGTTGGACTCTGACTTGAATGAATCAGTAAAACTGCCCGTGCATGTTACATGTTCCAGTACGGCCCACAGAAAAGTTGTCCTGAATATTGCCAGCGCTAGTATTAAAAATTTTATCATTTCTTGTTCAGTTTGAAACACCTGTGAGCGTATGTTAAAGCATTGTGACCAATTCTTTGCACCGCCTTCTTATTACTTCTTCGTGAAAAACAACCCTATCGGATAAGCACGGAAAAACGAAACAAAATTCATTGTTCTAAGAACAAAGCGGCTGTATGCGCAAAAACATAAAATGCGAATACATAAATAACATCGCTTTTTTGAAAGCGGCGGCGTATACGAAAACATGATAAAGAGACATGCGTACAAAATACCCGTAATGGCCTTCCTGTCAAACAAACGGTTTTCCTTTTGACGTGTTCGACGTTTCTTTGATTTACTGCCTTGAGAGGACACACCCAGCGGCAGTTGTGCGCTTGGTCAGAGCACCACAGTTTTTCTTAAACTAAAGCGGCGATGGGAGAAAATAATGCCATCCAACGTTCGCCGTAAAATGAGTTTTGAGGTTCTCTTCAAAAAACAACGATTTATAGCGTCGCGTTTGCGGCCCCAAGAAAAGGCGAATTTCTAGAGGTACCATTTTAAAGGCGGTCTGTGCTTTCCCTCTTTCCGCGAGGAGTACTGCGTCGTTTGAAAGTTTTATGGCGCAGTTATGGCGCAGGTACCTGGCTTTTTTCGCGACTCTTGGCGCTTCTTATTCCGTAAGGACATCGTTATCGCCGTGACGGGACTTGGCAATTTGTTCTCCTATTCGTTCCTGTTCAGATCCTTGTTTTCAGGCCTGGCGAGTTCGGTAAGTGTAGTCTACATGTGCGCTATTACATCATGCTTCCGACATGTGTACAATTCATTGAAGAAAACTCGTCATTCTGCCAGTCACAACAAAACGAAAGATTTCACGGCCGTCGCGCTGGAAAAATGAGAAAGGACACCAGGGGCATCGAGTTTATGGTATATGACCAGCTATCCCCGAAATGAGGCCGTCACCAGCTTAAGTGCTCCTTTTGCACGAAATGCAAAGCTTGTCCGAATGTTCTGGATGCCATCAGAAGTACTCGTTCTCCCCCCGCACTGCAAATGTCTTCAAGGACACAAAAAATGCGTAAGAGACAAAATGGTACTGCTTACCAATTACTTTTCTTAGTGCCTACATCGACGCGCGACTGTAAATTCAGAACTACAGAGTCAGGAAAAAAAAAAGTCACCTTTGTTGATTTCGTCTGTTTTACGACTTTTGCTAGGAACGCTTAGGAATAGGCTGCTGAATTCCGCAATATAAAACACTTGATTTTCTTTATTACGTATGCCCCAGCTTTTCGCGAAGGGTGCTCGCAGTTTTTTAGAGCATTGGTACATCTTGCCACGCATGGATAATATGGCTTTCATTATGATGCAAGTCAGGAATAATTGACACTGCGCGGTCACAACTCACGTTTGTCCTCCACCCTACTTACCACTTGGCTGCATGTAGATATGCAGTAAAAACTT